>JAHAQQ010000004.1:580186-785632 GCA_019190355.1 Penicillium palitans | reverse complement strand
CCGAGTACTCGAAATCATGTGATCTACATGGTATAATACCATGTAAAATCCATGTATTCAACCTTGCACTTTGACAAATTCCATTATGCACCTTGGCATGGACCCCTCGCCTTCGATCTGTAAGTCAGCATACCCCACACTCATCTCCATGTTAAAGAAATCTAAGCGCCAAAGGATTCATCCCGAATCCGGATCGATCTCATTGACTATGGAACCATCATTGCTATCGCTCCTGGTATTGTTACCAGTCATCGTGCTCGTACGATATGCCTTCACCTACGGTCATCGGATTAGCACCATGCCCACCGGTAAGTTTTCGGCTTCAAGATTGACTGAGAGTGGATTTGCTCATCTGGAGTAGGTCCACCTACTCTACCCTTCATTGGAAACATTCACCAGATCACCAAGAAGTACACCCATATCAAGTATGTCCAATGACCTCCCCCTTTTGCTTCGAAAAACGCAGGAAATACTCACCGCCATTATCTCGCGGGGTTCAGATTCACCGAATGGGCCGCCCAGTATGGCGGGCTATACATGCTCAAGATCGGAAATGGCAATATGGCCGTCATCACCGATCGCCGCCTAGTCAAAGAAGTCCTCGATCGCAAGAGTGGCATCTACAGCCACCGGCCCCACTCCTTCGTCTCGCACGATCTTATCACCAAGGGCAATCACCTACTGGTCATGCATTATGGCGACCAGTGGCGCACCTTCCGACGACTGGTTCACCAGCACTTCATGGAAACAATGGTGGAAAGCCACCAAACCAAAATCGTCAACGCCGAAGCTATACAGCTCGTGCGAGACTACATGATCGACCCGGAGCACCATATGGCGCATCCCAAGCGGTACAGTAACAGTATCACCAACTCGATCGGTATGTCTCCCATAATGGATTCGCTGTGGGAACAAAAACCCTAAACTCCTATTACAGTATTCGGAATCCGCACGGGCAACCGGAAGGGATCGAACATGCGACGGCTTTATAAACTTATGGAGGAATGGTCGAAAGTCATGGAAACCGGCGCAACACCACCAGTAGACTTATTCCCATGGTTGAAACTGTTGCCACAATGGATGTTTAATAACTATATCAACCGGGCCAAGTCCATCGGTGCGCAGATGGAGACCCTCTACGTCGACATCTTGAACAAGGTGATCAACCGTCGGGAAGAGGGCCACAACAATGGCACCTTCATGGACAGGGTGTTGGATAGCCAGGAGAAACACAATCTCCCCTGGCACCAATTGGCTTTCATCGGCGGCGTCCTGATGGAAGGTGGCTCGGACACTACCTCCAGTCTCACCCTAGCTATCGTGCAAGCGTTGATCCAGAACCCCGATGTCCAGCGAAAGGCGCATGCTGAGATTGATGCTGTTGTCGGCCACAACCGGTCGCCTGTTTGGGAGGACTTTGAGCGACTTCCTTATATCAATATGATTGTCAAGGAAGGTCACCGGTGGAGACCTATACTTCCGCTCTGTTTCCCTCATGCACTAGGAGAGGGTAAGGACATATTTCTCTTTCTTTCCCGTTCTTTCTTTCAAATTATGATCATCTTCTAACCTCTATACCAGACGACTGGGTCGATGGCAAATTCCTCCCCAAAGGTACAACGGTCTTAGTCAACACCTGGGGAATACACATGGATCCGTCCCAATCGGATGATCCAACCGCTTTCATCCCCGAGCGCTTTGCCAAACATCCTCAATTAGCTCCCGACTATGTGGCGGGGACATGGGAACGTCGCGACCATTACGGCTACGGGGTCGGGCGCCGGATCTGTCCTGGCATCCACCTCGCCGAGCGCAACATGTTCCTAGCCATTGCTAAGCTGCTGTGGGCATTTGACTTCCAGCCGGGAGAGGGTACGGTGGATAGTGATCCGGTGAGTGGGTATCATAACGGCTTCCTTTACTGTGCCAAAGACTATCCTTGTCGACCTGTCGTACGCAACGAGATCATTCGGGCTACTATCGAGAGGGAATATGCCACTGCGACGACGGATGTGTTTTCTAGATTCACCGAGGGATAGTTGATGGTCGGGACAGACGAATTGAAATCATTGATGGAGATGTTGTTAGGGAAGAGAAAGATCGGATATTCTTCTCTGATGTTCTTTTTTCTTTTTCCAGGTGCTGTCGATACTCGGTCTGGGTTTCATATAGCTTTCTTGAAATCTAGTCTGGTCTTATATACTGATATGTCGATACCTCATTGGTAGTGTTCTGTGGGTTTGCAGCAAACAGCGTCGGTTCATTTGTACTCAACGCGTCTGCGCACTTTTTTGGTTTAGCCAGGGATCCTTGATGTCTATAGGGAAATTTTAGGTTTCTACCCTTGGTATCGTCCACCTAGGTCTAGATCCGCAATTGCGATGGCAAGGACTTGAATTCTTTCCATTGACTCTGAACTAAAAGACTCTCCCAATCTCGGAAGATGTTTTCTAAATCGGGCCCCTATATCCAAGTAGAACAGGGAAACAATCGCCGGATGCTGGTTTATCAGCTTTCCTTCGATTTCTGCCTTCTTCCTTGGTCCCATCTGTAATAGAAATGCGGCTTCCACCACCAGACAAGAAAAAGAGAAATGCCATAGACGCCCCCCAAGATCCCTGCACCAATATCACCTATCGGAAAAATCGTAATGAATATTATGACGGCCGTGCTCATGTACCAGTAGATGAAAACAGTCCAATGTTTCTTCTTCCCTCGCATAAACATGGCAAGATTGAGAAATATAAACAAATAGAACGGTACAAGCATCAACTGACCCGCCGTGAAGTATGATGAACATATAGATGCAAGGGTGGAATAACTGCGGCAACGGCCGTTAGCGATCAGGGCACCGAAGCTCTTCAAAGTTATGGTAACTGACCCGACAACAAAAGAAGCAAATATAAGACGCCACCAAGTTCTTCCACGTCCAAGCGTTCGCAGGAACACTCGAATGATGCTTCCGATGACAAGGGGTATAAGTATTGTGCCAACCATAAGTGGCACTGCAATCTCGAAAAACAATTCCAAAGGCCATGCTTGATTGGCTCCAGAGTCCACAATCTCGGAATGGGAGATGGTGATGTTGTCCGGGTTGGTTGGATCAATCCTGGTGGTATTACGCCAAGATGGTTGAAGTTGCGTGTATTGTTCAATATTCATACCTAGAAAACTCTGGAATTGAATGAATCAGAATAAATGAATCCAAGGGGGCCACATCAAGGACTCACGGTCACAAACGCAAGTGGTAGGTATAGTCCAGCGAGAATCCCCAAGATGTTTGTTCGACGGATTTGGACAAAATCCAATTGCTCGCGAATGTCTCGACATACACCCGGTATCCTTTGCACCGAGGACTCGATTTCCTCATGAAGGTAATCTAGATCATTCCTCATCATTTCAAGCTCGTTAATTAGGTTTGTCTCATCATCAGTGCGTGGTCCGTGAATCAAGTTAACTTGGTCGAGCAGCACCTGAAGGGTACATCGGTTTTTTGGACAGCAATCTTTAGCGACATGGTGGCAGTCTTCTAGATGCCGAAGATATTGCATCTTGCTTCCAGAGGGACGAAGCCGTCCTTCGTAAACCTAAGCAAATCAGCCCCAGTATAGGGTTTGTTGTCGCGGGTGGTAATTCTCACCATATAATTGATATCGTCGCATGTCTTTGTTAGAAAAGTGACGGTCTCAGCGGTGGTCTTAGCACACAAAGCTCGGAAGAGCCGCAATATAAAAGGGAGCCCGGAAACTTCATGTTGAAATACTTCGGGGAGCAAGGTGCGTAACTCCGCTAGGGTGTTGTGAGAGTTGACAACCACAATCGCCCGCCGAGTCTGATCATATTGCATCGAGGTTAAAATAACATCCAATGTCTTTGCTTGGGGGTATCTTCCATATGGCCGTAGCACGTAAATTGAAAGGTCCGTCGTGTAGTACGGAGCATCAATCCATTCGAACGCAAACTTCAACGGCACCTGGACAGAGCTTTCTATTTGCGCTATATTACCTTTCATGCCTAGTTAGTACAAGAATAAGAGCTTGCATGGGCCAGGTACTGTACGTTGAGATGGCAGCTTTGGTTGCCATGCCGAGAGAGAACCCTCCTTTGGACATAGGCTTTCCGTAATCCTAGCCATTATTTCATCGCTGAATTTCCATTGGTTGTGGAGGATACGGATGACTATTTGACTCGGCAGGGAATAAGCTTGTTGAAAACGATCATGGCCGACAAAGAAGATTCGGTGGATGAAGGAAAAAGCGCGGCCAAGATGCGTGGTGTCGGAGGTAACGAGGCAGATTTCCAACTCATTCTCATTTTTCTCTGCAGCAGAGCGTAACCGCTCAAAGCACGCGGACCAGGTATCATTTCTCTCAAATGTAAGCTCTTCCGCATCAGTCGCTTTATACGTGAAGATTTGTTCAACTAGGCCTAGGCTGGGTCGTCCGGTGATTTTAACGTAGTCCTTCTTCAAGGACTCCTCGCCAGAGACAATCTTCAGTATCTCATCAAAATTGGAATCGGAATCGGAATCCCCTCGGAACTCCGCGTTTTAGTTATTATCGTTCTGAAGAAGCTGTCTTGTTTGGCGGGGGGAGGCGGCTCACAACAAGTCTAGTTATCCTGCTGGCGAGACTTTGGTTCCTTGGCCGAATCTGTCTTCTGCCACGAACAGTTTGTGCAGCCATGTCTTCCAGATCGATAAGTGTCCTCGAACGAGGTAGGCCAGTAGGCGTTCGTGCGAGAGACTCAGCCATAGTGCCCGAAAACCGGGAGTAAACCACGCCAACCGCACTTTGGACAATATATCTTCAGTACGGAGTAGAGTGTATCAACCTGGTCGCTCTTGACTTGGAACTGGGGTTATGATGTGTCCATAGGAGCAATAAAAAGCAAAACCATTCGCCTTTGTTAATCCTAGCTGATCGTAGCTGGTTGGAGCCCCTCGGCGCTAGTACGCGCCCCAGCACATTGAATTTCCTGGGATGGCGTATTAATGGACCGTCACATCGGGAGTACTCCGAGCTCTGCGGTGCGTGG
The DNA here is from genome assembly GCA_019190355.1 of Penicillium palitans. Lineage (NCBI taxonomy): Eukaryota > Fungi > Ascomycota > Eurotiomycetes > Eurotiales > Aspergillaceae > Penicillium > Penicillium palitans. Next base: position 780,595 of record JAHAQQ010000004.1, on the reverse strand, counting down.
AAGCGCTGTTGACCAGTCCAAAGCCCCCAATGGCTCATTCCGATTTCTCAATATCACCGGAGGCCAACACTGTTGAATGATCCAATGGACCCGGGTTTCTTCCGAGAATATGCGGCTGAAACAAGGCAAACAACCGCCTAGTCTAGCCCCTCTTTGGGGGCTGAATTCATCCAGTTGAAAAGGCAGATTATGACTTGTGAGGGAAATCGCATCAAATTGTTTCTAGCTTCCAAGGTTAGGGGTGCAGAGACTGGGAGAATCCCAGAAAACATTGTTAGAGAAAGGAACTATATATATGCGATAGAGGAGAACACCCAGGCATCTTAACCCAGAGTTTAGGCGAGATGAATATCTAAAGATTTATTAACGTATCTTTATTACACAAGTACTCTTATAATATTTGTCTTTCCCTTTTCGCCCACTTTGTTTTCGTTATTCAGCATGCCACTATAACTATCCCAAAAGGTCCCGATATGCCTAGGGAAGGGGATTTTCAAACAGCACGATTTTCCGGTGCCTTTATGGCACTATGATACATTGGCTTGCTATTTAAATACAAAAATTATTACACCGACACTTCATTTGAGATGCCGTCAAACTCCAGCCCTTCCTCTTGATCAGTGCGTTTAATCGTCATCAGATGCGCCCAATGCTCGGGATACTTCTCACTCGCCCATTTCTCCACCTCATCCTTCCAGTATTGGTACGGGATAGCGTTGTAGAACAACCCGATGCTAGGACGTATATTAGCGATCAGAACATAGAGGGCGAATGAATATGTACTCACGTATTGCTTGTAGGAGGAAGCCCAATCTCAGCTTCCATGTTGTTGATAGCCTCAACGGCCAGATCAAACTCGCATTGCGCAGCCAAGGCTTCCATGTACGCAGAATAAAGCGGGCGGTTCGCAGTGATCTCCAGCTTCTTGACCTTGGCCATCATCTTGATAGCCTCCTGGGCACCATTGTGATGCTTCTCGCAGACCTTGAAGAAAATCGTGATAGTCTTGTGACAAGGGCCTTCCTCCGACTGAAGAATCTGTTTGAAAATTTCCATGCTCTTTTCTGGCATCTCGCACGCGGCATATGCCATCATCAGGCCATTTAGGATTCTTGTGTTGAGGTCCACTTCAAGATCCAATTTCAACATGTTGTGCACGAGCTCCAGGTTGGTCCCATCTGCCGTGCGAGCCAGGCCCTGGAAACAGCGCGCATAAGTGTCTGCCTTGGGACGTCGACCGGGTTCATCGGCCTGACGCATATGTCCAAATACCAAGACGGCAAGATCACTGCGCTTCCGGTTGAAGAAGGAGGTCATGATTTTGGTGCGGACTGAGACCCACGTTTCCGGGAATGCGATCTTCAGAAGTTCGTATGCATTCCACACGTCTGTATCGGACTGGCTTTTGTCCATAATGTACTCGGCGAGCGCGTCGCGCACCGGCATCTTCTGTTCGTCACTGTAGCTGCCTAGTCGTGGACGTAGCAACTCTGAAACGGCATCGAGGTCGTTGCGGTAAAGGAGCATGTGTGTCAATGCGGCAATGGTCGCAGATTCTAGACGCACGTTCTCTTGGAAAAGCGGGTCTAGGAGGGAGGATATTTGGTCGAACAAGGCGTCCTTTTCCTCAGATCGACAGAGCATCGCGATGAGCTTATTTGCAATTGGCAGGTTGTGACTTGTGAGGGAAGTCGCGTCAACCTTTTCTTCGACGATCTTCAAAGTCTCGTCGACATCGCCGGCCTGGATACGCGACTCCAATTCCAAGATATGAGTTTGGCTATCTGGGGTAAGACCCCACTGGCCTGCCAGCGCCATGAAATCAGAAGCCAACTGGGGGTTCTGCGTCGCATTTGCATACTGAATAAGGTTATTAACAAGGTCAATGTTGATGGAGCCCTTGAGTTGAGAATCCTTCGCAATCCATGCATGGACCTTTTGCGCAAGAGCAGAAGCATTGCTCCCCTTTGCGGCTTCCCAGAGCAAAATTATGCCAGCAGTGTCTTTGGTGGGCTCATTAGGGAGAGACTTGAAGATCTCCTCCGCCGCCTCTACCCGCGAATTCAAGAGATAATATCTGACGAGAGCCTCTCTCGCAGCCATAGAGGGTTCTGAGTCACCGGCAATTGGGGAGTCGTAGACAGTTTGAGCCGCTTTCCACTGACCGTGGTCGACGAGAAATCTAACGATCTCTCCATGCGAGGCTTGGTCAAACTTGTTGCCGTGGTTTCCCCACTCATCAACAATCTTCCGCACCTGTCGCAGATCGTCCTTCATGGCAAATCCTTTCATAATTGTGAGCCAGGGTGACGGGACAGCCTTGCTCATTTGACCCCAAAACTTCAATAAGGTATGTCTAGCATCCTCCGGGTTGCCATTCATAGCCAAGATATTGATATAGAGAGCAAGGGCCGGCCGGCTGATCTTCCCCGGACCAAATCCGTGATCGAGGTTTAGTTCTTGATATGCGTATCGGGCAAGGTTCATGACAACCTCACGAGCCTGTGGGGCACAGCCAGACTCAGAGAGTACATCCAACACTTTTTCGAGGTTCTCAGTCGAGAAAACATTCTGCCATTCTTCTTCCTCCATCTCATTCTGCTGGGCCCTTAAATGTTTGAAGGTGACGATCAGCGCGCGGGCTTGGAAATGACTGATGAGCATTGGTGTTTCAAGCCGCATTGTGAAAAATGTTTGAAATGCCTTTGCAAGAATATCACTCGGAGGACTTCTGCTTCTATCTTTGAGTGCCCTCATCAAGTCAGCCATTGGTTTCAGGCCCTTTTCAGAGGGCAAAGTGGATTGTGACCGCTCGGGGTCTGAGCTGAAGACAAAGAGGTTGCGTCGTGATGTATAAGGGAGACTCGACGTAGCAGGTCGTACACGGGCAGGAGTGATTGTGTGCAATAGGCGATTTCGATGACATTGGGAGAACCGGAGTGGTTCATTGTTGATAATTGCCCGGAAGACTCGTCTCGTGAGATGGGACTGCATTATGGATGATGTGCAATGAGCTTATAGCTCAAATTAAACAAGAGGAATTGGATAGAAATGTGTAGTCCCAAGTTGACTCGCAATCCGTATGGAATCATGAAAAATGGGGGTTCGCGACGCGGAGAGACCTGGAGGCGGAAGAAGGCTTGGCAAAAAAAGATCTCATCTCCGCGTTGCCCGGTCTCCCTATCACCGTCTTCAACATCTACAACTAATCAGGGATTGAAAGGTCAAGATGTCAATGAACCTCTTTTCCTCGTCATCATTGCTGCGCAATGCTGCGACCACAGCCAATGTTGGCCTGTCGCTCTGTCGCTGGAGCTCTACCGCTGCCATGAGCGCTTTCACTTCCCAGCGCGCCACAAGCTCACAGAGTATGTGATGGACCCGATACACCCAGATGATCTATTTGTTGTCCCATTTGATGATATGGAACACATTTATTTGAGTGTGATCAGCGACTAATGTGTTGCGATAGCCTCCCAAGTGGTTCAACGGCGCCGTTTACCCAGTCGCCTGAAGTTCCTCGAGGACCAGAAGGCGCAAGGCGAGAGCCGAGCCCTTGAGAGATATCAAACCCGTGACTTCAAGGCTGGAGACATCTACTCCCCTCACGATCTTAGCCCGGCCGAGATGAAGAAATGGGGAAAGCGCATGAACCCTCAGACAGATGCTTTCGATGCATTGAACCTCAATCCTATGGATTTGTACAAGGTACGGAGTCCTCAAGCCAATGGAACCATTGTTTTGATGGAGTATATATCATGATGAACAGCAACTAACTGTTGGCTCTTTTGTTATTACAGAACTTCTCCGTTATGTCTGAATATATGACCAGCATGGGCCGTATCAAACCCCGATCCATCACCGGTCTCCGACCTGTCAACCAGCGCAAAATTGCTAAGGCACTCCGGAGAGCCATCGGCATGGGTCTTATGCCTAGTGTTCACCGACACCCTGAAATCCTCGCAGCCGAGATGCGGGCACGTATGGAGGGCCCTGGAGGTTTCTAAGCCGAACATACTACTTTGGAGTCAATTGTTTTTGGGATTCTAAACAGATTTGGGGAGATTTCCTTGTACAAGTACAGGCCGGTGCCTGGTGGAAGGGGCACGACTTAGTGTATTATTACTCTTAGCGCTATGCATTGATTTTATTGAGAGCTACGACTTTCAACTTCCTTTGTGCTAGAATATTTGGAGGTACCAGATATATTGTGTATGTGTTGACCATGATATTTTCTCTTTCCTGCATATTCTCAAATGCTTGTTTTATGTAGACAAGGCGTGGCTGTGTTCCCCGCTATTGTGGCCCGGGTACGTCAGTCAATAAACAGTGGACTAACGGACTTCCCTCTCCTTTCTCCCAACTCCTCTGGTTGAGAGTGCAGACCTTAGCAATGTCACTTACGAATGGTGAGAACCTGACAGCCTCATATTATCTTTTATTATCCTGACAGATTCAAAGAGTCCATTTGGGCTCCTAGCCCCTCCACCACCCGCGGCCAGCCCACCCAGCTCTCTTCTGATTCTAAAGGCGAGCGATTGGCCTATGCAGTATGTGATTCCAAGAATCTCTACAGTAGCACCGCCTCGTTCTGACAAAAGCAATTGAATTATAGTCCAACAAATCTATCTTCCTGCGTTCAATCGATGACCCCGCAGTCGCTAGGCAGTACACCGAACACAAGGCGCAGACAACTGTCGCACGCTTCGCCCCCTCCGGTTTCTACGTTGCCAGTGGTGACACTGCTGGAATCGTGAGAGTATGGGATTGTGTCGGCGAGGGAATCACCAAGGGTGAATACAGCATTGTTAATGGTCGAATCAACGATTTGGCCTGGGACGGCGACTCCCAGCGCATTATTGCTGTCGGCGACGGCAAGCAGCGATATGGACACTGTATTACCTGGGATAGTGGAAACACCGTTGGAGAGATCCACGGCCATACGCAACAGCTCAACACCGTGTCAATTAGGCAGCAGCGGCCTCTGCGTGCCGCCACTGCTGGTGACGACAGGAAGACAGTCTTCTACCACGGAGCGCCGTTCAAATTCAACAACGGAATTGCCGATAAGCACTCAAACTACATCTACGGAGTTGGCTTTAGCCCGGATGGTTCGCACTTAGTCAGTGTTGGCGCAGACCGGAAGATCTGGCTCTACGACGGCAAGACTGGCGAGACCAAGGGTCAAATCGGCGAAGGAGAACACAATGGCAGTATCTTTGGTGTATCCTGGGCCAAGGACTCACGAAAGTTCGTTACTGCGAGTGCGGACCGGACTGTCAAGATCTGGGATGTGGAAGCTGGCAAAGCAACACAGACTTGGACCTTGGGAGAGGAGGGTGCTATGGCTGTTCGCGACCACCAAGTTGGCGTGGTCTGGCCCCCAGGCAGAAGCGATAACCTGCTCATCAGTTTGTCTCTCAGCGGAGACTTGAACTACCTGGTCGAGGGAACCCCCGAACCCCGCCAGGTTGTCTCGGGTCACCAGAAGAGCATCACCTCATTGGCACAGACTACTGTGGATAACAAGGAAACTTTATGGACAGGCAGCTTTGACGGAAGAGTCTGCAACTGGGACGTAGCTTCAGGTAAGGCCGAGGAGATCGAAGGAGATGCCCACCCCGGTTACGTCGCCGGGCTTGCAACCACATCAGAGGGAAGCGGTAGAATTTACAGTGTCGGCTGGGACGACACCCTCCGTTCTGTCGATGTCGCTGCCAAAACATACACTGGCAGCGCTTCCAAGCTCAATGGACAGCCGAAGGGCGTTGCGTCTGGTGGCACCACCGTGCTTGTTGGCGAAGCCGAAACCGTCGAGATCTTCCAGGATGGCAAGAAGACCGGAGAATACAAGACTGACTTTGCAGCTACAACTGTAGCCGCACACGGTTCTCAGGCAGCCGTTGGAGGTGAGAATGGATCCGTTCAGATCTGTGCCATCTCCAGCTCTCGGCTTTCTCCCCGGGCAGACATCAATGCCTCTCGCAATGCAATCTCTGCTCTTGCCTTCTCCCCTGACGCCTCACACTTGGCCGTGGGTGACTTGCGGGGACGTGTCCTGGTTTTCAAGGTTTCCGATGGCAGTCTGGTGACGGACCGCTGGACGGCGCATACTGCACGAATCACATCACTTGCCTGGAACGAGGCTGGCTCACACATTGTGAGTGGATCGCTGGACACAAACATCTTTGTCTGGAGCTTGGCTAAGCCAGGCGACTGGCTTGAGCTACAGAATGCTCACAAGGAGGGTGTCCATGGCGTCGGATGGGTTGCAGGAGGATCCAAGATCATTTCAGCTGGTGCTGATGCAGCGGTGAAGGTGTGGAAAGTGGAAGGCTTGAAATAATTGTGAAGTACTCCGTAGCTGTGGCTGTATTTTGCTGCGAAATTATAAAGATCGAGCTTAACCTTTTCTTTGTTAACAAATCAAAGAGATGGAAAGCAGTATGAAGCATCAAATCTATTAATATCAAGTCGCCCGAGTTGTAGACAAAGACAAAAAGCAAAACAAAGAGGTGCGTGGAAATGGCAGATGGGAAGTGGCCGTAATTAACTTCCAATCGTTGCCAACAAATTCACCTGCATAGCTCTCTGCACCTCCGCACAACCCTCTGACGTCTTTTTAAATACCAGAGAAAGGGCGAGTCATCGAACATGTGCCATGGGGCTTGTACAACGCCCTGAGTCCACGCGAATTACGTGAAACCTAAAAGATGCCGTCTGGAACTCCCAGCAGCTCCCGCCGCTCGCGCCCAACGGTATGTACTCTCGCATTTTCTGGCTTGAGAGATACTAATTATCGGTGAAGCTCCGCCAGGCTACATTTGTTCTCCCGAAAACAGGCCAGCGCCTGAAAGGCCTCGTTAACCTCCGAAACTCCACACCCATCTCCGACGACACCGAGGAAAGGCGCGGGCTGCTCACAAATGAGATCCAGCATTATGAGGGGTACCTCGACGCGCTCACGCGCCGTATACATGAAAAATGGACGCAGACAAATCAGTTCGTCAGGTCAGAACCGGGAATCGGGGTCTTGAAGTACAGTCTTGCGTATTTGGTCGGATCTCTCGCAACTTTTATCCCCGCGATCTCGGCCATGCTGGGCCATCAGGATGGGAAACACATGGTGGCTACAGTCACGGTCTACTTTCACCCTGCCAGATCTCAGGGTGCGATGTTTAAGGCCTTGATTTGCGCGTTCCTGGCGTTCTGCTATTCTACCTTCTTGACTATTACAAGCATGTTCGTGGAGATGTTTTTCCAGGACACTTTGGAATCGCCTGCCCTTGGCCATGCGATGGTTCTGATAGTATTTTGTGGTGGTGGCCTTGGCTTTGTCGGCTGGACCAAGCAACGACTGGGAGATCCTCTAGTGAACGTTGCCTGTTCACTCACTGCGCTGTCAACAATCACCCTTTTGACTAAGGAGGGTTCTGTGCAAAGCGGCGACTTGTCTCTTGCCAAGATCTTCCAAGTATTGAAGATGGTCCTGATGGGCGTATTCGCGGTCATGGTTGTATCCTTTTTCGTCTTCCCCATATCTGCGCGTAAAAAGCTACGCTCGAATCTCGTCACGGTGACCGATACATTAGCTCTCATGATGGCACTTATCACAGAAAGCTTCTTGAGCGGCACCGAGGAGGTCCTTGTATCGGCCGAATTCCTTGACGCAGAGGCGAGGCACCGCAAGGCCTATAGCCAGCTGGACAGACTCGTCCGAGAAGCTAAACTTGAGCACTATGTGGCAGGCACAGAAAAAGAGTACAGGCTCGAAAAGAACCTCGTCCGCTGGGTGCAAGATATCACCCATAATATGGGAGGACTGCGTAATGCAGCTTCCCTCCAGTTCAGTTTGATTCGCGAGACCATCGCGCGTGAGTCTGCCTCTCCGGAAGATCAACAGTCCAGCTCGACTCATGTGGACTATTTCACGCCCCTCGAGCGATCCTGGTCATTCCCCGATGGGTCGTTTCTGGAGCCTATTGTTGAGCGACCAGAGGAGGAGTTATCTCCCGGCGGTTCCCACCATCTTGGAAGTGCTGAATCAACACCCAGACCCGCACTTCTTCCAGCAGATGTCTTCACTATATTCATCTCTCATTTGGGTCCTGCAATGGTAAGTTGGAACTCGATAAGTGTTTGGTGCATTCAAGACTGACTCGAAGCAGCGATCGTTGGCCTTTACGTTGAAAGAAATCTTCAAGGAGATTCCATTTGGGCCTGCACCGAACTACAAAGTCTCAGTAAATGGTCGATTGCGAATCAGTCTTGATCGGGCGCTTGATCTTTACAAAGAATCGCGCGAGAACACACTCGCAGCGTTGTATCAACAAAAGGAAACCATGAAATTGAAGACACGCGAAGCTGAAGCTGATCTTGAAGAAGTCTCAGCCAGCTGTGGCCATTTCAGCTTTTCCCTCCTCGAATTTGGCGAGCAGCTCCGAGAGATGCTTTCTATTTTAGATGAGCTGCAGTTGGAAGTTGAAGAGCGGCCTAATGGACGAACCTGGTCATGGCTCAAAGTCTGGCAGTGGTCGAAAAATACGGAGACCACTAAAATAGCCTCTTCTGTTGCTGGTACGTATACCTCCACATCCCAATCCTTGAGACGTGGATATGATGTTAACTGCCTACAGAAGCAGTTTTCAGACCTTCCAATTCACCCGCTACTGAGCAGCACCTCCATGGACATGCTAGGCATGCATCAGATGGCTTGATTGCACATGATACACTCCCTGTCAATGTTCAAACACACAAAGGCCCCTCAGTACATGATACAACAAAACAAAGACTCGGTTACCGTTTATGGAAATGTCTTGGGTTCTTCCGACGAGATGATACAAAATACGCGATCAAAGTTGGGGCAGGAGCTGCAATCTACGCCCTGCCTGCTTTCCTTCCTTCAACTCGTCCGTTCTATGGACGTTGGCGGGGAGAATGGGGTCTCTTGTCCTACATGCTGGTTTGCTCAATGACAATCGGGGCCTCGAACACGACAGGGTATGCCCGGTTTCTTGGTACTTGTTTGGGGGCAGTCGCTGCTATCTTAGCATGGAACATCACCGCTGGAAATGTATTTGCTCTTGCGTTCTTGGGGTGGATAATGGCAGTCTGGACTGGATACATCACTATTGTTCGTGGAAATGGGCCCATGGGCCGGTTTATCATGCTCACGTACAACCTCTCCGTGCTATACGGCTATTCCCTCTCCCAGAAGGCGGCAAATTTGGACGAAGACGAAGGTGGTTCTAATCCAATCATGACCGAAATTGCACTTCATCGAGTTGTTGCTGTATTATCTGGATGCATTTGGGGAATCATCATCACTCGAATGATCTGGCCCATCAGCGCAAGAAGTAGGCTCAAGGAGAGCCTAAGTCTTATCTGGCTGCACCTTAGTCTTGTCTGGAAACGCGATCCCCTATCCATTATGGCTAAAGGTGAAAGGTCTGTTTTATACATGACGCCCCGAGAGAAGCTTGAGATTGAAAGATTTTTGTCTCGGTTGGAGACTCTTCAAGCTGCGGCGGGCTCCGAATTTGAATTGAAGAGTGCATTCCCTGAAGCCTCTTATGCCAACATTGTTCGCCGTACACGCAGCATGGTGAATTCTTTCCATACTATGAACATCGAGCTGATGAAGAATGACGTGGCCACTGAAGGTGAAATCAGCCTTCTTCAATACACAAAATTAGAACGGCAACAGCTATCTGCTCGCGTGAGCCATCTATTGTCAGGTCAGTCCTCTTGTAACTACCGTTCACTTGGTGCAGTGCTGACTATCTTCCAGTGATTGCTTCATCAATGAAACTCGAGTACCCTTTGAGCGATGTGCTTCCTAGCATTGAGCATGCCAGAGACCGCTTGCTTGCTCGCATCTATCGCTATCGCTTGGATCGTGAAGCATCTCAACAAACCACAGATGAGGATTGTGCTTTGCTTTATGCCTATAGTGAGTATTTCTTTGGATTCTGGTTATATCCAGTACACTATACTGACTCTTGTACTTCTAGTTTTGGTGACAGGCCAATTATCGAATGAGATCACGGAGATCATTGCGGAGATCGGACAACTATTTGGAGTATTAAGTGAAGATGTAGTGCAACTAGCTTGAAAATCTAGCTAATCAATTTGAAAAGCATCTAAAATTCCAATGTAGAGAAATATATGTAAACATTCAGGGCAACGCTGCTAAGTTTGGCGCACATCGATGTATCCGTTTCTGGCGTCTGGCGGGGAACCGTAAGTCGGAACCTCCCCTTCCACCCAAACCCATCGCCATCTCTTTCACTCCATCAATTTTCATCTTCAATTCATCAGATTCTCCTATGACAACATCCTCTCATCCTCTATTTCTAGTTTGAACCCCTAGAATCCTTCTTGATGAAGGCGTAGGTGCCAATATTCCCTGCCCTTCGGCGTCGCCCGTCGCGCTCTCGCGAGTTCAGCAACCATGCAGATTGATCCGGCGGCTTTGAGTCGCAGTGACTCTATCTCAAATCCAAAAGGCGCTGTGCCCAACGGCTCAGTGTCCGCAAAGACCTCCAGAGCTCTGATATCGGTGCCGCGACTAGAGCTCGAGCATGCCTACACGGACCTGAAGGCCGCCATCGGAGACAAGTGGGCCGAGTATAAAGAGTCCACAGCTCTATTCTTACTAGGTGTGTCATGATGCGCAATAATTTCTTCGAAGAGCGATTGCTTGAGCTCCGCGCAGACTGCTCCCCCTTCCATCCTACGCGTTGACCTCGGTTCGATCACCTCCTGACCTCTTGTTTGCCGATAGGACATTACAACCAGAGCGAATACTCATCACGAGTCGACTACTTCCTGTGCGCCGATCCTAAAAACGAACATCTACATAACAACTTCGTATGCGCGCTCATCGGAAACCTCACGCGAGACCTCCCCGATCATGGCGTCGCAAACTGGGTATCGGCCAATGATAAACCATCAACGGTGTCGAAACCCGTCTCCGGAGATGCTGCGGAACAAAGATTGAAGACAGAGGTTATGAAATTACCTCCGAGGGACCGTCGGCGCATAAAGGGAATCCCAGAGGTATGTAGTCGCAAACGATGACCGAATACCTTCACTCCAGAACCGACAGCTAATGATCACCAGCGAGATCCCAATGAAACGGTACCCACAGAGCTAGAAGAAAGCCATCTAGCTAAACAATTCAAATTACCCAGCCAGGTTCCTGCAAGTGCAGGCGGGCTGAATAAAACTAGTAAGGCGAAACCCTTCGCGTCGAACTCGAGATATCCTCTCCGTTCCCGTGATCCCCTATCAGGAAATAATCCCTAACCATCCTCCTCCATTACAGACTGGGAACTGGAAATTCGAAAACGTTATGCCCAGCCCCTCGCCGCAGAAACAGGCGAATTCCCCGATGCCGAATCCATCCATGCCCGCATGGTCCCCATATGCTACGAGGAATCTCTACCCAGCGGTGCTGGGCTCCCATGCGCTGAGTTCATGGCAATCGCGACGGAGACTTTCGTGAAGGAAGTTTTGTCCGCGGTATTCTCGCGCACCCGGTCGAACGGCCCGTCCGGTACAATCAACAACATGATGATGCGTCAATACCGACACCAACTGGAAGTCGAAGAGCTTGCATACACACGTGGAGAAATTGCGAAGGATGCTGCTACAGGTCTACTCCCCGTTGAAGCGAGAGAGGCCAACATTCGAAAACCATTGGGCGTCAGAGACCTGCGGTTAACTTTAGAGCTGGGCGGTGGCGTCCTCGGCCACATGCCACTCATTGTAGACCAGATCATGAACGGGTACTTCGAAGACGAACTCGAGACTGAAAGACACGAGCGGTTGGAGAATGGCGTTGGTGAGCCACATCCGGAAATCAAACCCGAAGACGAGATGGACTTGGACGAAGATGAAGACGAAGACGGTTCTCTGCTAGACTGGGAAGGCGGCACGCTTGGTGATCGAGATCAGTTGAGTTCTTTACTCGACGAGTGTCTGTCCATGGCCGCATGAGAATTTTATACCCCCGTTGTCTTTTTTTTTTTTCCACGTTTCATACATGCCACATTGCATGCTTTTTTTGCTCTTTTTTTTTTGCTCTACTCACGGTTTTGGATGGTGGCTCACGGCGTCTGGGTACTACCAAGGGAGGCTGTCACTATTTTGTGACGCCACATGATTTGCATACGGATTTGGAGTTTGAAGATATTATCTTATCCGTTCTCGATCGCCTCCGCCTTGTCCCTTATGTTTCACCTTCTCCATATTATAGTCATGTACAGTATCACTTCTTGAGGGACAAGGCGAAGCGGTCGACACCTGGAGGATGAAGGGAAAGCTCAGAGAAACCCAAAGAAACTAAAAAGCTGAATAGCCATGACTCCTGTTTGGAAGATGAGGTCAGGCTCGTTCGATACCCATGAATTCTACTTTACAACTTGGTTATTTTGAGAAGTTATTACATAGTTACATATTAGGACACTAGACTTTTTAGACATGAGTCTAACAGAGACAAATCCCTGTCGAAGATTGAATTCCATGGGCGGTTTGCCCCCGAACGCCTGTAGATTACACACCCACAAAGAACATCCCAGCTAGTTGATTGTATTTGCGACGAGCTTCAAAATCTCCTCGGTAGACTTGTAGGCATTGGCCGGGTCCTTCGCGATGGACTGCCAGATCTCACCGTGCTTGGGTTCCATCGAGATGCACTTCGACACGACATCTGCTCGTTTTTCCTGTAACATATAGATATTAGCTGGATATTCTAATGATAACACACAGTCCAAGGAATGAATTAAAAAATGGGGGAGATGGGGATAACTAACCTCAGTGCCATGCTGCATAAGGAACTTGTAATACCAAGCCCAGCCATCACCGTAGTCACTGTCCAAGACGATGGCCTTCTCAAACCAGGTCATGGCCTTCTCCAACCGACGCTCGCCCCAGAAGATGCGCGCAACAGTGATGAACAGAATCGGGTCGTTCTCGACCTTCTTGATAGCCTCCAGACTGCGTGCCTTGCGCTGAGCGCGGGGCTCGAGATACCAGATACTTTCGCTCCACAGAAGTCCCGATGTTGGGACTTCCTGGATCGCGCGCGCCATGAGGACCTTGGCCTGAGCGATGTTATTGGCGCGGCGTTCGACGCGCACACTTTCGGTCCAGAGCTCTGCGCTCTTGGGGACGGCCAAACGGGCTCGGTCGAGGACAGATCGAGCCCGGACGACGGCGCCCGCTTTTTCTTCCAGTCGCGAGGCAAGTAGCCACAGCGCAACGGACTTGGGGCAGGCTCGGGTGCCTGTTCCGTATGCCTCGCGCGCCTGTGGGAACTTGTTCTGTGCTTCGTAAATTTGGCCCTTGATCATCCAGAGCTTGTCGGCCTTCGGGAAAAGTTGCAGGCCTTGGTTGACTAGATCCAGAGCGTCGTCGATGTTGCCGAGCTGTCGCTCGAAAGAAACGCTCTTGGTCCATACGCGATCTGTGCCGGCTTCACGGCGGGCGGTGGCCAGAAGCTCTCTGGCTTGGTCGGTCTTTTGGGCGTCGGCCTCTAGCTTGACAGCAGCCAGCCAGATATCTTCGTTGTTGGGGTTTTGGTTGAAGGCACGGCCGAGGACTCGTCGAGCATCGTCAATATCTCCAGACTGCCATTTCTCCTTGGCAAGTAGGAGCCAGAGCTCCTCGCTCTGGGGGCACGCTTCGACTGCCTTCTCCAGGACCTGCCAGAGAGCTTCCTTGGTGCCGTGGTTTCGCTCCAGATCCGCTGCCGCAAGCCAAATTGATCGGCGGTTCACAAAGACGCGCAGGGCGTACGCATAGATTGCCCGGGCAGTTTCGTAGTTACCACGAGCAATACTGGCCTTTGCGTCGTCCATCCAGATATCTTTTCGGTCATCATCCTCATCCAGGCCCCATCCGAGAGTCTCTTGGATGATACTTCCACATGTAAGCACGGCGCCTTCGCTTTCGCATTTCTCGGCTTCTGTGATCCATTCCTCTCTCTTCAACATGGCGTTCTCTCGGGCTAGAGACTGAATAGCACGCTTCATGACATTGACCTTGGCGAATGTACCCATCTGCTCCTGGAGTCGAGCTGCAGCAATCCAGATTTCATAGCTAGTAGGAACAGCCTTGCGAGCAGCGTTCAAGACTTTTTGTGCATTTTCGGGGGTTTCAAGGCGAGCAAGGGCAAGCCACAGCTCGATTGACAGAGGAATGATTTCAACGGCCTTAGCCAACAGCAAGCGCGCATCGGCCGGATCGTCTTCTAGGTTGACAGCTTCTTTCCAAATTTGCACCGATTGGGGAATGTGCAAAATAGCCTGTCGAAGAACATTCTTCTTGGCACGGGTGTCCGTTTCTAATTTCATAGCCTCAGTCCACAGTCTTGTGGAACGGTCATTGTTCTTGATAGCATTCGCTGCGATGACCTTTGCGTTGTGGCCTTCATTGAGTCGAATGTTTTCTAGCCAGGCATCTTCGCTTTTGGGGCAAAGTTCACACCCTTTAGCGATAAGAGTCCTAGCGGCAACAATCCGGCCAGCAAGCTCCTCCAGACGAGCTAGGGCAATCCAACCCGGAGCATGCTTAGGATTGGTCTTGGTGACGGATTCTAATAGAGTACGAACTCGCTTGATATCGCCCACCTCAACTTCACCGGCCTTGGCTTCTGATTGTGTCAAGCTGGTGAGATAACCCTTAGGATCGATATTCGTAGCGGTTCCAGACTTATCACCAGATGACCCTAGCGCAGCCTGGTCAAGTCGGACCTTCAGCACTTTATCACGCGCCGCACCGATATCTGCGAAGTTCGTCATGGTGCCGTCGGCGCTTTCTCCTTGGTCGATAGCCGTTTCCGTGCCATCCTCGGCGATTGTCGTGCCATATTGAGCTGAGTCCCTCGCGCCAGCAATCACACTATCCGGGACGGCGTAGTGGCGCTGTCGGGCATTCTGTTTATCTCGTCGATTCTTGCCCGTCAAATCTCCAACTTCCGGGAGGTTGGCCCAGTCTTCTTCGGATACTGAGGCGAGTGTGCGTTTCAGATCGGCAAATTGGTGTTGGATCTTCGGGTTATTGCGTTCGTATTCTTCTTGTTCGGCTTTCTCTCGAGCTTCCCTGTAGGTGGCGAGCGATTCAAGTCGGTACTCTGTCCAAACAACCGGGGCTAACCCGATAAACAAATGGTTTCGGAGGGGGAATGGGGGGGGGGGGGGGGGTATGACTAACCTGCGAGCTCTCCGGCGCTTGTCCATCTTCTCATCTACCTCTTGGTAGATGCGGTCTGCCTCATCATCTTCTTGGTCGAACTGTCCGTATGCGAATAGTCCGACCTCGTTGTCAGGATCCTGGAACCGCTCATCTTCCTCCTCCTTATCTTCTTCCTTCCCACCTTTCTCGCGGGTAGTGGCGCCGTATGCAGTTGGTGCAGCAGCTCCTAGAAGCTGAGCTCTCTTGGCTAGAGCAGCCTGGATCTGTTCGGGCGTAGGTCCTTCACGCGCCGGGCCAAGATCGGAGCGAGTAGTGAAACCTGTCGCACCACGACCTAGACCAGCGACGTAGTTCTCAGGCGCGACCTGTTGTGTGAAATCCTGTCGTGCAGACGCCATGTTGAGCACAACACGTCTCAAAAGGCTCGACATCGACGGCGGAGAAGGCGAGCGGCGGGCTCGGGAAAATGTAACTCCGGCGCCGGCAATCTTATCGTAAAAAAAGTTCCCGCCCACATTGAAGTCCATGTGCTTTGTTGCCGCACGTTTTCTCTCTGGTTTCTTTTGATAATTGTCAAATTCGAGAAGCTCAGTATTCCAGTATGCCCAAAGTTAACAAGCCGAAGCGCAATAGCGCCGCCTCGCAGGGTCTGTCAGATGCTGCTGCCAAGACAAAAGCCGCTCACAGCATCTTCAAGATGAACACTGATATTGGCCAGCACGTTCTGAAGAACCCTGGTATTGCTGGTAGGGACTAGGTTTCGCTGCATGATATCTACTTTAGCTAATAGATTGGGATTCTAGCTGCAATTGTGGAAAAGGCTGAGCTCAAGCAAAGCGATGTGAGTTACAAAAGACATGGATTGGCTTAACAAACACTAATAGTGTGAATCAACAGATCGTCCTCGAAATTGGTCCCGGTACTGGTAACTTGACAGCCAAGATTCTGGAAAAGGCAAAGAAGTGCATTGCCGTGGAATTGGATCCCCGTATGGCTGCAGAAGTCACCAAGCGCTTCCAGTCCACCCCATACCAGAAGCGCCTGGAGGTCATTCTTGGAGATGTCATGAAGACGGAGCTTCCATACTTCGATGTCTGCATCAGTAATACCCCCTACCAGGTACATACAACCCCAGATATTTTCCAAAGGTTCTTCCCGAGTCTAACAGAGTCAAGATCTCTTCTCCTCTCACATTCAAGCTCCTCGCTACATCTCCGGCGCCTCGTTCCTGCGTACTCATGTAAGTCCCTGTCATCAAGGCTAGAAGTTTTTCAGAAACTGTCTGTGTAATTGAAAGCTTACATGTTAACCTCCCATACAGGTTCCAACGTGAATTCGCTCTGCGTTTATTCGCCAAGCCCGGCGACAAACTTTACAGTCGACTTTCAGTCAATGCTCAAATGTGGGCCAAGATTGATCATATCATGAAGGTTGGCAAGAACAACTTCAAGCCACCGCCGCAGGTCGAGTCAAGTGTTATTCGAATGGTCCCCAAGAACCCACGGCCACAGATCAACTACGAGGAGTGGGATGGTCTTTTGCGAATTGTTTTCGTACGGAAGAACAAGACTCTCCGGTCCAGTTTCATTGGTACGACAAGCATCATGGAATTGCTAGAGGCAAACTATCGGACATGGTGTGCGCAACATGACATTCCTGTGGAGGACGGCCCAGTTGAAGTCGCCAATGACGATGCCATGGCAATTGACATGGGCGAGGAGCAGGAAGAGGAAGAGGCTGTCGAGGAACCAGCCGACGAGGTCATGGAGATGGACGATGACGATGTTCCTGATTTCTTCAAAGAGAGCACAAATGCCCGCCTCGAAGCAGCCCTCAAGAGTGGAGCCTCGCGCAAGAAGCGTGGCAAGGTTGCAGAGCTAGTTCGTGAGAAGGTGCGCCAGGTCCTGGAGGATGACACTGGGCTCGGGGATAGGCGCGCGAGAATGTGTGATGAGAATGATTTCTTGAAGCTGCTGTGGGCATTCAACCAAAAGGGCATTCATTTCAACTGAGCGGGAAAGACCATGTCTGTCCTGGGGGAAAAGCATCCGAAAATAGAAGTTGGGAATTCGGATCATGAATTATGATTACTATCAATAAAAGATACCATTTTCAGGAGGTTCATCACCAGCAGGCCGGAGGTGAGCACGTGAGTCTTGAAACAGACTCTGCCAGATAAATGCTTCGCTGAGTAAGAGTTCAATGTCTTTCTCGGTCCAACCCTTCGTTGGCAATGCCTGGAGGAACATCATAACCTCCTGGAAGAATGTTAGTTCATGTTTAATAGTGGCGATATTCGATTACAAAATCGTACCTGGAAATCCATCTTGACCAATTGATCTGTCCATTTGACCAAGAATGCGGCGCAAACATAGAGGTGGAATCGAGAGAAGCCCTGCTCCTCGGCCTAGAATGACGATCAGTATCATACAAAACAGTCTCCTAGGGGAAAACGTACCATGTACGTGTCCCACATGCGTATGGTGTTTTTGATGCTCATTTCCCGCATGAGCAAGCAGTTCATCCATCGGAAACTAAATTGCATAAATTCTACACCTTCTTGCTCCAGGTGCTTTGCAAGTGCTGCATCGATGCGCACTGTCAAGTCTCGTAGTGCCCTGACCTGTCGGTGAATGCCAGGCTGAGCATAAATGTAGTTGTCCTGAATACCGTCCAGTAGCTTTGTCAGACACCAAAAAGTGTCCGCTTCCACCGCGTCTAACACACTCCGAGGCAATTGACCTGGGTCCATGCCTTCTTCAACGTTCAAATCGGTTATGTAAACGCCCAGGAAGACCTGCCAGAATGGTGTGACCAGATCATTAATACCTTGAACATAACCACTTGCTGGGTGTCGGATGGCCCAAAGATAAAGGATGCGTTCCAAAGACCGCTGGGTGGCTTCATAGCCGTACAGCGGAATGTGGGGGCTGGTGCGTGGAACATCAATGCTAATCTGGTGCCAAACCGCCTCATCAAGTCCTCTGCCGCGGCCCTTAGTTGAAGGGGGGTTTGCAGAGCTTGCCGCACTACCACGGTCAAAGGCCTGCCGGACTCCGTCAAGGTACTCCTTGCGTTTCCGTTCCAGGGTGGAGATACGGCGCTCACTATTTGTAGGAAGGTAGCCAAGGAGAAGTTGCCAAGTCATTGGCCGCACCTCCTCGGGGACACCTGACCACGCGAGATCCCGCAGCTCGGTAGGAGATACCGTACTTGCTTGCAAGATGCGCTTGAACTTGTTAATCCGCGTAATGCGACTCGAATGGATGTCCCTCTCTTTGGGTGAAGCATCTATAGGAGGTGCGGAGTGGTTGATGAGATTCAAGGCATTAGCAGGGTCTATAAATGTCAGCATGATCTTACTTTTTTTTTCAGCCATCAACTCATACATACCTTGTAAGATGTCCTTGTATTGGGGCCGAAGGATCTTCCCATCCCCTTTGCGAGCAGTTGGATATAGCGGGGCACCACGCTCTTCCGCGATATCTGCGCTATTCGCGCGCAGCCTGTTTGCGGTTGCTAATCCATACCCAAGTGTTGAGGGGTTTCCTGCTGCCCCACCACTGAAATCAATATTCTGAGCTTTCAAAGGTGCAGATCTTTTCCTCCTCATACTAGCAAGACTAGGGAGTCCGAATTCATCTTCATCATCATCGTACACAATCTCGTCGTCATCATCATCATCATCTTCATCTTCTTCCGTGGGGTCACGGCTCCACTCGTCGACCCCTTCAGTCATAATTCCGGGGTAGGGTTGCCGGGGAGGTGAGGCGACTAGGTTTCCTGACCTGCGAGACAAATTTGATGCAGAATTTGTAGTCGATGGCTTCGGTGGTGTTCTTGGGGCTGAGTGGGAGGAGGTAGGTCTGCGAAAGAAGACACTTGTCAGTCATTGTTTCCAATCAATTGCTAGATCTGTAGGATGCATTGCTAACATACTGTACAATATTGGCATGCGAGTATGATGCGCCAACAACAGTATTCGAGCCATAGAACTTCGATGATCCCTGGTTTAGAGACGTATTTCGGCCAGCCCAGAAGGGCGATTCGGCACGTCTTCAAAAGACATTAGCATTAAACAGACCTGGCAGCTGTTTTAATAGCTGTAGAAGAGCGCATGTAAAGCTTTCACTTACTCCGACTTGTCTGTGAAATGGCGAGAAAGACCATGTAAGCTATAGCTGCGATTGAAATGCAAGGGGAGGGATAAGATACGAACCAACCTGGACCATTTCCTGGTGATACAGTTAGCTCAATGTCACAGGAGGATTCAAGATAGCTTTAGAGCTCGGAAGATTAACATACCTGCTGGCCTTTCTTGTTCGCCATCGTGTGGGGATTCCGAAAGTGGTGTGCTCATGCGGGAGTCTAATACACGTGCGGGGTGGCACTGTAATAGAATGAGTGTCGTATATCCTGCAGCCAGGCCATGTAGGGACTGAATAGAAAGATCAATAGAGCATATTTGAGAGGAATAGACTCGAAATAAAAGGCAAATCAAAGCAATTTCATAGGTTCTAACGATGTATAGATACCAAATGTCTAGCTTTCATCCCGAGTCCGGCGTGAAGAACAACGCATTATGTAAGCGCTCCGCTTGGGGATTCCCGCGGTCCTGGACTTCTGAACTTCTTCTTCGCTTGTTCTCACATTTTCTACTCTTCTCGTGACTTTTGTTTTTACTCTACTCTGATTTACTAGGGTTACACGTGTTCTCGTGACTACCTCTGTTATCGCTTTATTCACCACTCACTAGCTCATCATGGCTGATCCAGAGGATGGAGATGATCTTTTTGCTGATCTGTATGTTTTCTACTTCGCCCTGAAATTGAATAATGAAATTCTAATTGGCCTTTCTCATTTTAGCTACGATGCTGACGATTCCACCAATCGTACCACTGCAGCGGTCGAGGCGCCGAAGCCTACTGATCTAGGCGCGACCAACCCTGCTCCTGCTGGAGAATCTGCTGGGCAGGATTTCGCACCTGCTCCTGTTGCCACATATGAATCGCACCCTGCTCAGCCGTCGGAGTTTGACCCGGGTTATCACAATGGCTCCGGAAACGCCTATGGCGCCCCTGCCACTACCCAGGCACCCCCTCCTGCTGAGCCCGAGTCTCACGGAACAGGAATCAAAGAAGACGGGTAAGTCCACTAACTGTGTTTCTTTTACATCTTATGTTCGAACTCTACCCCAATCGCATGTATCTGTCTGGTTTCGGGCTTTACCTCGCCGATACAAGCCTAGGTGGCGACAATTGCTATTCATGGGTTCGGCTACAATTCTGGGTGCAGGAAGGAGTCTCCGAGCTACGGGTTAAGATTTCTCTGGGCTGTGGACAGTGGGCTGTTTGAGGAAAAGTTCGCCGGTTGGTGGGCGACGCGCGCGTTTCAAACCTTGGAAAGGAGGGAAAACAAAATGCGGGCTCGGCGACCAATCAACCTGTCTGTTCGAAGAACCCTATCGCACCACCTTCAACATCTACCAAAGGTGATCTACAGATCATATGTTGGGATACTCTGATATTCGCCCCACGGAATCAAGCAAAGACTCAAAAGGCACATACATCCCCTGGAGCCCTTGGTCAAAACAATTGCTTGCGCAAATCAGCCACACGCCACCCACGGACCTTTGTCACAAACGATTCATATATAGTACAGCCGATACTATATAGTTTCCTGTCGATATACCTTGATAGGGCAGAGCAAGAAGTAGCTATCTAGCTTGGGACTCTGTGTTAGACAAGGCAAAGGTTTTCACGAGTCAGACAGACAGACAGTGACAATTCACTTTTTACGACTGAAATACTTGCACCTCCACGCTTCTCATCTCGCCTGTCTCCGGCTTGAGCAATCCAGAAAGAGGAGGACATGAATTCTGCATCCAGGTCCATGTAAACCAGTGGGCTTGACGTTAAATCCCGGTCATGAACATCAAAATTGCTCAAGACCATCCAAGTATACATTGACGTGGCTACGAGGTTCAAAGATTATGTACCGACCTAGCACATGCCCTGCTTGTTCGAGGGCAGTTGTGCCCAGAATAGCGAGGCTTTTCACACAGTCGAATAGCCCATGAATAGCAATACCTCACCACCCACCTTTGCACCTTGATTCACTTCCTCTACCCTCCCCCACTATCATGTTCCCCCCACAGTCATTATTTTCATCATGCCATTCATTGAATGTGATACCCCTACATATTCAATTCATCATGTTTTCGCTGAGGCTGCTCTCGCTGAAGCCACTCTCGCTGAGGCTGCGCTGGTCAATGACAATCTGCTAACCAATGACAATTCGCCTACTAGAAAGATGTTCATCGGTGGTCTGAACTGGGAAACTACAGACGGTAAATATATCTTTTCTACACAGAAGACGCGTCATCTGGCTGACATATCTTGATCGTCATTTAGAGTCCCTCCGTGACTATTTCTCTCAATTCGGTGAGGTTCAGGAGTGCACTGTCATGCGGGATAGTGCCACTGGACGCTCTCGTGGCTTTGGGTTTTTGACTTTCCGTGACGCCAAGACCGTCAATACTGTGATGGTGAAGGAGCATTATCTGGATGGAAAGATTGTAAGAGCTACCCCGCAATTGGGACAATTAGACATCGTGAAATGTTTCTAACCAATGTCGAAGATTGATCCCAAGCGTGCTATTCCCCGCGACGAACAGGAGAAGACTTCGAAGATTTTCGTTGGTGGTGTTAGCCAGGAGGCTACTGAGCAGGACTTTAAGCAATTCTTTATGCAGTTTGGCCGTGTTGTGGATGCCACTCTTATGATGGACAAGGACACCGGACGTCCCCGCGGATTCGGTTTCGTCACTTTCGACGGTGATGCTGCTGTTGAGAAGGCTCTTTCCCGTCCTCTTGAGATTCTGGGCAAGCCAATTGAAGTGAAGAAGGCACAGCCCCGCGGCAACTTGCGTGAGAACAACGATCAACGCGGAGGAGGCGGCCACCGCAACGGAGGATACCGCGACCAGAACCAGAACGATGGAGGTCAGCAGCAGCAAGCCCCTCAGCAAGGACAAGGTAGTAGTTCGATGACCCCTCAAATGATGGCTCAATACTGGCAACGCATGCAACAATACTTCACTATGCTTCAGCATCAGATGGCCGCTGGTCAGGGAGGAATGCCCGGTATGAACATGGGCGGCGCTATGAACATGAACCCCGCTATGATCGCACAGATGCAGCAAATGCAGCAGATGCAGATGCGTCAGCAGCAGCAACAGCAGCAGCAAATGGGTGGCCAGCAGCAAGGTGCTATGAGCCCCGGCCCTCAGAGCCCTGGCTCTCAGCAGGCCATGCCCAACATGATGAACCCCTCTATGATGCAGCCCAACCAAGCCAATACCCCCGTTGGACCAGGCAGCGATGCCGCCAGCCCTGTGCCCCACGCCGCCGCTATGGCCGCCAACTACAACAACGGAACCCCAAACGCAGCCAGAGCACAGACCGGACCTGGATACAACGCAACCGAGCAGATTGCCTTCGAGCAGCAGAAGTACGAACAGCAGCAGATCAACCGCTCCATGGATCCTCGCGGTTTCTCTCCTTACCAACAGCAGGGTGGCCCAACTTCGTGGGAGGGAATGTACGATGAAGTTCCTCAGCCTCACGTCCCGACCGGACCAGCAGGTATGAGACGCAATGGAAGTTCGGGTAGTGGTATGTGATTCTTACGAGTCTTTGCATATTGTGCCTCTTTCATCCCAATTCCATTCTTATTTTTTTATTGGCTCGCACTAACTAACACTTCTCTCAAACAGGAACCACTCCTCAGCCCCAGAGTACTGCTCCTGCTAATGCTCCAACTGGACCCCGTAACGCCGGCAAGCCTGGTGCAAACTACCGTGGTGGCGGCCGAGGTGGACACCGCACTTACCACCCCTACCAGCGCTAATCTGCTCGTTGTGATTCCTTCGAGTGACTCATCTAGCATCTAGTCTCTTCTCGTTTCAGATACGACTTCGTTTCTTTCATGTGTTTTTTAAGTCTTTTTTTTTTACCTGAGGCCAGCGATTTTGGGCCTCGGGGATTGATAATTGCGTGGCCACCAGCCAAGGCGAAGTGGAAACCCCCTGAGCTGGTTGTATTGGCGGTACCCCTATTCTTCGACTTCACTTCAAGGTTATCTGGTGCGGTGCTTTCGTGGTTTTGTTCGCGAGGGGCGAGGTTCGAGAATCAGCCTTGGAAAGCTTGAGTCGGGGTTATCCGTGTTAAGCGGGAGGGGAAATCGTTCGGTGATCGGCGACAGCGAGTCTTCAGCCTTCGTTCGAGCTCGGTGATACACTACTTTTTTGTTGTGATGTTAGCCTCACAATCAAAAGTCGAAAGTGCTCAAGGAGTTGTTTTGTAGATGGTCCCGTAGGCGGCAGGGCGTAGGGTTTAGGGCGTAGGGTATGTTGTTCGATGTATTGCGGGTTTTCGGTGCTGGAATTGTTGCGGGTTGTCGGTGTTAGATACTTAGAGGTTCTAAATACAAGCTGCAGGGCCTGCGAGGCTCCCCAGCCATGGTAACTAACTATGAGTGGGAACAAGCACGACAGGCCGCAACCAAGCCACATAAAGCTATCATGTATGTGTCAAATTGCTGCTTGGCATTTATATCTACTTTGGGATAAATATTCACGTATATTTGGGCTCAGAATAGTCAGTTTTTATGGTGTTATGATCAAATCAATTGCATGGGTCGTCTCCTAGATAGGGCCTCGCAATCCACGTGACTTGGCCATTGTCCAGTTCACAGATATATCTATGAAGGTTTGCACTCAACTTTCAACATGCTATGTAAGGATTGAATTATGAAGGTGTGTTTTTCACAACCTTGTTCAGCCAGTTGACTCTCCGCAATGCAGGTTGCCCTGTCTATCCATCCATCCATCTATCCATCTCGCTTTCATCATGCAAAGCAATGTTTCTGTCTTGTCAGACCTCTGTCTTAACCGGGGAATCATAGGATTACAAGTTATATAGCATTCAAAGCTACATGAGATAGATTCATATTTGAATACTTTATACGAAGAAGGGATGGAGTACTCGACCTCAACCTCGGACTGTTCTTGGGACTGTTTTCCAAGAGGAGATATATATATACATTTCGCCAGGATTATAAGACTATGAATAAGGTTAAAAAACCGAATATGGAAGAAATGCTCATCAA
This sequence comes from Penicillium palitans, assembly GCA_019190355.1. Classification (NCBI taxonomy): domain Eukaryota; kingdom Fungi; phylum Ascomycota; class Eurotiomycetes; order Eurotiales; family Aspergillaceae; genus Penicillium; species Penicillium palitans. The sequence goes on along the minus strand of JAHAQQ010000004.1, from coordinate 756,223 downwards.
TTGCAAGCGGTAATATAAATGATAGATGGTAAACATGGTAATGAATGAGGTATGTATAGAGACAAGATGAAAAAAGAATGGAAGTGATATCACACAAGAAGATGCATCTAAAGGCGGGAAGATCAAGAAATGCCCAGCCGCCATTTTCAAGCACGCTAAAAAATCGTCAAAAAAAAAGTAACTCCCAAGCCACAGCGCGCGCGCCCGATCTAAGAGTGTCGAGTAGGGAGGGTAAAAATATAGAGAGAAGCAAGAAGAATTGTAACGTCATATCAAGTCTGTGACGCTGTCGTTGATTGTTTTTTGTTCTTTTTTTGTTTCTTTTTTAATATGCCATTCCGTATCCCGGAGCTGTGGGACGACGGCCTTCGATAGAGCTTCGCGAGTGGTGGCTCTCGGGGCTTGTGCTGCGCCCGTGCGCGACGCCATAGTCATTGCGGACTAGGCCATCGCGTTCGTTGCTGCCAGGTGATCTGGCTCGCTTGGGCTCGTCCCGGTAAGACTCGTAAGGGCCGGTGAAGTTGAAGTTGCTCATCTCGGCGTATTGCTTGCGCTGTGGGTGGTCCATCAGGAGGGAGTCTCGAGCGTCCAAGGGAGTCAGGTCGTCGAGGTCGCGGTTTGCTTTTTCTATACGAAAGGAATCGTTAGTATGTGCACATGTTGGGATGGAAGTTGGATCGCAAGGTAGCTTTGACTTACCAGCTTCTCTTCTCCGCTTAGCATGCGGGTTCTCGCGGTAACAGGTAATGAATGCGTTGACTGCGATGAGAATGGCGAGGACTGCAGTGAGAGTGGACTGCACGACAATGAGGACAATTCCAGTGACGGTCTTTGTTGTTTGGGAAAGACCGAGTTCTTCGACGAAGACTAGGACGCAAGCAATGGACAGAACACGGACGACCTGCACGGCGATGTTGATTCCCATTGACGCCTTGGTGGCATACGGACGGCTCCACACTAGGAGTCCTAACAGAAGGATTTCGCAGGCGAGCTGGCCGGCACTTTGGAACAGACCGTGGCCCTCGCCACCGGCGATGATGCAGCCCTTGACCAATGCGTACACAATGACGGGAATGAAGATCCACCAGAAGTCCTTCTTGTAGTTATCGTAGAACAGACTGTATTTTTTCCAAGTTTCCTTGTCCTCGTACAGGCTGTCGACATCTCCCTCGGCCTTCTTGTACTTGCGAGCCATGTAGACAATGCGAACAGCGAAGAAAAGAAGAAGTGCCGTGAATAGAGAAAGGGTAATAGCAGCCAGCAGCTTTGCTGCCCACGAGTCACCCTTTCGGAGTTGGTAGACACAGTATAGCACCCAGATACTGTATAGCACGAGAATCATGTTGGTGATTGTCCGCGCCATCAAGCCCCAATAATCCTTCCGGAAGTCTGCTAGCTTGTTGGGGAAGTTTCCATACAGCGCCCACAGTTCCAGGATGACCTTCATCAAAAGAATACCGACGACAACAACAGCGATGACGATGGCGAAGATCAGGAGAACAGTCATGAAGACGTCGGCAGAAGGAACCATCAGTTCTTCAGCGACTTGCTTCAGGTTGTTAACGGTGCTCGAGGAGTCACTTTCGTCGGTGCTGGAAGAGCTGTTCGAAACACTAGCATCGGCAGAGGCTTCAACTGAGCGAGCAACCATCGTGCCGAATTCGATGGTATAATCCCAGCTTCGTTTCGTTGTGTTGGTGGATGACGAGCTGCTTTGCGTCATGGATGCATTTTTCAGGTAGTCATAGCTCTCCGTGGTCAAGTTACCACCTGTAGACCCCCGAAATTTGTCGATGGACTGCAGCAGGCCAGGCCAAGGGACCATACCAGTACTCCACATAAAGTTCGAGGAGAAGCTGCGATAGACTTGGGGGTAGGCAACACTAAGCATGCCATTGGTGGCCATGGAATGGAACCAGCCCATTACATCGCCAAATCCAGGGCTGGAAGACGGTGATCCAACAGTTCCCGCCGAGCCGAGGGCAGAGACACCGCTGAGTGCTAGAGCGCCCGCCGCAATGCCCGCCGAGGCATATTTGACCGCGCCGACGTTGGTGGAGTGGCCGTTGGTCAGTGAGGACTCGATGCACGCCACGTTCTTCTGGGCTCCCTTGGACTTCAGGACAAGCTTTGCCTGACCATCCAAGTCGGGGATGTTGAATGCGATACCAGGGATCTGGCTAGCGTATTGAGATGGAACGTCCATGGATCCGCTGGCCTTGAAAGTACCCTTGGGGACGGGGCAAAGTTGGTCGACATGGATTTCCGTGCCACAGGGATCAAATTCCTTACTGTAGAGTTCGTTGCCGTAGGCAGTGACGGTGATAGACGCCGACACATTCTGTTCCATCGCGTTGGTACCAGCCACGTCGAAGACAACTACTCCAGTAGAGCGAGTGTAGGTAACATCCATCTTTTGGACGTTGATTGCGGAATCGGTCATGCACAAGTTGAATCCGCTCGTGGATAGGGTGTCGGCTGCCAGGGCTTGAGGCACGATGGCCAGGCCTAGCAGAGCCCAGACGAAGTTCTGCATGTTGGCCAAGCACAATTGATGTTCTCTGCGATATATCAATCTGAATCTAACAGTTTGAACCAAGGAGGCGCGTATTCATCCAGGGTGTAGGGATCGATTGGCGCGATGATCGGACGGGTTGGTAACGATATATGGAGCGACTGTGGGTAAGTCACAGGGGGGAAAAAGCAAAAAGCAGGATCAACCCGCTATAGAAAAGAAATCCAAAGATCAATAATAATAATAATGAGTCGAAAGGGTCGCGAGGACGAGGTGGGATTGTGAGACACTGGTTTTCGAGCAACCAGGAACAGTAAATAACGAGAGACAATTGAACGAGGGTGGTTGGAGAGAGGAAGCGATTGGAGATTAGTGAATGGAATTTCCCCCTCTCGCAATGCGATGATCTGTGAAAAGAAGAAAAGAGAGAGGGAGGAAAGTCTCGACCGTAGATTACACGACTTTACGATTAGTCTAAACTTGGCCCCTGAATTTGGGACTGATTGGCCCTGACCCCGTTTCAGTCTAGACCTAACACTCGGTATGTTACTATTTCCATTAGACTTGGTATTTATACCTTAATTTTATTCTCTTTATTATTTTATTATTTTTTTTACCCAAAATATCGTTCTACTCCCGTATGAATTAAAAGGAGTTGAGGTATACACATAACTAAACACGTTGAATCTCATAACCTTCCAAGGTTGGGGATTTAAAGCTTCCCTCCAGATCAGATCCAAGGTTTGCCACTTGAGTTACCACGGTACCAGCCCAAGAATCAGCCCAAAGGAGGTGGCACTAAAACTTCTCCCGGTCGCCCACCCATGGTAGCGCATTCCTCCCCACCCAATCGAGGAATTTCCCTAAACAACGCCACACCAGCCACACGGGATGTCAATTACCTCGAGTGATGGCGAATTATGATTCGACCATTCAAATTAATTTAAAAATATATCAGAGTTCGCGCAAGGCACTGGATGGTACCTGCAAAGCCAAAATTTGAGTGTCCATGGTTTGTTTCTTCATATGTTGGAAACCGAACATCCCTATCACAGCTTATGTATGACGTGTGCCCCTCGCGGGGTGTCGCACACAAGCCCTGATGAGAGAACAAAACGCTGCAGGGCTCAAGCATGACTGAAATGCCGATCAAAGATCCTCGCACAATCCCAGTTCTAGACTTACTCGGTGGGCCCCTTACAGGCTTCTGGATGGACACATAATGTTCTTGGTGAAAATCTTGTTATGATGCACGCGACCAACCGAGTCCAGAACACTACGAACAACATAGGAATCACATTGTTCTGTGTGCATTGCACACACGTCTCAGAACCTATGAAGGTGTAAAACATAAAATTTGAGACCTATGTGGGTTCACCCTATGGTCCGATCATCAATGTGAGACAGGGCCAAGCGCTGGGGTGCCGCCCTAAAATCTCAGATATTCTATTCTTGTCTCTTCTGACAGCCTATAGCACACCTCGGCTATTATTATGATTATCACGATGACAGCCTCTCACTATGCTTACTCGTTGTCCATACATAATTCATAGAGTCTGTACTACCATGGTGCTAGAGAATAGCTACGGGGTAATCCATGAAAACTTTGCAGATATTTATCGGATTGGATTCATTTCATGGTTTCAGGTTAATTGTTAACCAATGAACAGAACAAACCCTTAGACGATAGTTAGTTATTAAATGGAGCAACTACAAAATAGGGGCCCGCCCCCAGGAAGAGGTCCACCGACAAAATCTTAAAGAAAGCAACGTGAAAATTTTCCTACATACTTGAGAGTTAAATACGAAGTATACACAGATTCAAGATAAATCGTAGATGCTTTTATTAAACTCCTCAACGATTCAAATATTGTAAGAATACCCTACAACATGCTACTTATCCAGCATTGTGTTTCACCTAAACACGACAGCATAAGACTTTGATGACTTTAATATTAAACATGTACTCCGTACTCCGTATCTAAGCTCGAGATAATGCCCAAATGTCTAAGATATGCTACAATATATGTTTCAATGTCTTGTTTCCTTTTACAGTTATATCCAAACGTTGAAATAACCAATAACGGTTGCAAACAACAGAATATTCGTGATGTTAAGCATAATTCTTACAAACGACCATGTGTAACCTGTGATTTGTACAACAGAGACAGAAATGAGAGAGATATACTCCGTCCATACTGTAACTACTCTGTACTACGTTCCTGTGAGAGCCAAGCACTCGGCAGAAAATGTGCTATCCATACCGCCTGCTCCATTGTGACCAACAAAGACTCCCATTCCACCCCCCTCATCACCTCTCTCCTCAGGCACAAGCTCGCTACCATGGGGCCCGATGGGCTCGAGAAGCCCGAGATCCCAGATAAACCCGAGAAAAAATCTCGTCGACGTGGGGCCGAACTCGATCCATTCCTTCGCACCCGGCTCTGTGTGCTCAGAACCACAGCCAAATGGACCTACAAACAGATCCAGAATGAATACCCACACATTCCCCTCTCGACCATCAAATCAACCATTCTCCGAGAGAGCAATCGTGTCAATAACCACTCACAAGCCCGCTCTGGCCGACCGTCCAAACTGAAGGAGGAAGATCGAGCCCGAATCCGCGAAGCTTTCCATGCGAATCCTCAAGTTACATACGATGAACTGCTTGTGGTAGTTGATTATAAAGTTGGCAAGGAGTCGCTTCGTCGGTTTTTGAATGATGAGGGACTGAGGAAGACACAGACGCCTGGTCGGTCTTCTTTGCCTGGAAAAGGAGCTACCAACCATGTTGATGTGGCTCAACCTGTTCAGTCATATGACACACCTCCCGCTGGCTGGGCTGGTGATTTTGGGGCTGGTCTAGTACCCTGCGAGTCAGATCCTGCGTCTGCTACAGCGGGTCGAATCATCGGCAATTAGACGACTTGTTGAAAGAGATACCCTGTGATTTTCGGCGTTGTGCGTTCATTTGGGGCTACCTGCTCCATTATCCAACCAAATTTATTCAGCGTTGTCATGACGAATATAAGCTATATGGGACATACGGGCATTGGAGTGAAACTTTTGTTGTAGGATTTGTTCTATGCAAGCTATTATATGGCCTCAATCTCACATTGCGGACAATTGGTTCCAATTTGCATTGAACAGTGTGTTCAATATTACTATATTATCAATTCAGTAGCATACATAACTTCTTGATTCCGGGAGCCTTTGTCAGGTCATTGTTTTTGAGCGGCTTGTTTGTATCATGCTAATTGTCTCAGATATAAAGCGTGAGAAATTGCAGGTAATTTCCTAGCAGAATAGACCCGTTCATGGTCCTAAGACGGAAAATGGATCGTACCATGTGGCCAGACTGAAGATCTGGGTAAATCATAGCCATTTGGGGTAAGTGTTTTGCTCAGATACGAACATGGAGTTATTTTTGTAGCTTCTGGGGACCCAAGAATAGAATATGACATGAATATTGCTAGATCCTTGCCTTGAGTTCCAGAAACGGTTACAAATGAGCGGTGCTTCATTATCTCTGCTCTTGGATGTACCTGCCTAAATAGTTCCTGGGGCATTCTAGATGGAGGGAAGGATAATGGGGGCTAAGTAGGGCTTCGGGTTTGTTCTATAAATAGTCACGTAACGGGACGTAGCATGGGTAGGACAAGTATTAACATACTTCCACATGGGGTTCGTCTTTGTTTTGAGGTGCAAAGTGTAGGAATTCTTTCGTTTTAGTCGATATGTTTGTCGTAAACACTGTGTTCATGTCTTGTAGGTCTGACTTCCTTTCAAGGTTGCAGCCTTTGCTCCCCTTCCGCCCCCTATAATTAAATGGGGAATTGAATGTTGGCGCAGGAAGGGTAGGGCCACCTAGAATATGTAATTCTTTTACCAATTCAGAGACAGACTAAGCTCTACTGTTCAATGTGAGGAGTGAAATATTGAATTATCAGATTGTGGATAATTACACTCGCTCGATATGTCACATGTTGGAATCCAATGCAAGTATCAATCAGATGAAACTGCATCGTAAGAATAAAAGCCCATGCCGACAAAGCAGCAGGGAAACACAAATTGTCCATATGAGAACAACACCATACGCCGGGGTATTTTCCTTTTCCCGAAAAGCAATCGCCTATGCAAAGAAAGAAAAATCGTTAGATAAATGACAAAGATCAGCTTATGCCATCATCACATCTTCCGCCGGGGTGGCAGCAGTGTAAGGCACAACTGAAACATCAGTCATAGCATTGTCACCATCTGCATCAAGCGTAGGGGTGCTTTTCTGCGAGTGGGACTCAGGGGTAGGGGTAACACCATCACTGGACGCATCATCGTCAGATTCGGTGGCATTTTCATCAACCTCCACCCAAAGACGAACAGTCTTGTCCACTCCGCAGCTCACAACCATACGTTTGCCGTTCAGTGTACCCGTATGAACACAAAGCACAGCATCCGAGTGACCAGTAAGGCGCTGCATAATTTGCTTGCTCACAATGTCCCAGAAGAGGATCGAACCATCCTCACTGCCGCTGACAGCGAAACACAGAGGCTGGTCGTAGGTCGCATTGCGGGGGCCGTAAGTACCGAAGCATCCCGACAAGCTGTACTTATCGTTGACATGGCCTTGGAAAGTCTTAACGACGCGACTCTCAACATAGCTCCACATCCGGATGCAGCCATCCAGGGTCCAGGCCAAGACGAATTTGCCGTTGGGGGAGAACTTGACGCATGTTGCAGGTGGGTTATCTTCCATCACCAGGGTGCGGAGACACTGGCCGCTGTGAGTGTCCCAGATACGAATGAGTCCATCCAGAGCGCACGACGCAATGAGGGTGCCATCATGCACAACATCGATACCGGCAACGGGGTCGGAATGAGCGGGGAGGGATCGCATAACCTGAGCTCGGCGAACATCCCACATAAACACGGCCTCATCGTAGGAGCCACTGACAAGGATGTTACCCTTCGGCGCGAATGCAATCTGATACACATAGTTCTGGTGTCCATCAAAGACCTTGGTGTGGGGCCTGAGCTGCATCAAAGTATTAGTAAAAGGCATGAGGACATAAAATAATGGATAGGTTTCTTACAGTGTTCACGTTCCAGAAGCGAATAGTCTTGTCATCAGAACCAGTTGCAATCCAGCCACCGTCTGGGGTCCAAGCAAGGGTAGAAATACCAGCTAGATGTCCCTCAAAGACATGAATGAGTCTACCAGTCGCAGTTTCCCAGATCCTGAGAGCTGCGTCGGCGCCTGTTGTGCAAAGTCAGTTTACAAGTCACGTAGTAGTTATATCATAAGTATAAAACATACCAGCACTAGCGATCATAGTGCAATCAGGCGAGAATTGAACAGCCGACACTCCGCGCAGGTGGCCGTGCATAACGAACTTCTCCTTGTAGTTCAGATGCTCGGGCTTGGGTGGGGGCGGAGCAGCAAGAGGCGTTGCAGAACGGTCAGACCAGTCGGCGGCGTCGGCGGCCTGGTTCTCGTCGGAGCCAGTCACGTCGCCTTCTGCATGGTCATCTGAGCTGCCCTGCGAATGGTCGTCATGGATGGTAGTGCGGTTGATGGGCGAAGCGCTTCGGCGGCGGTTGCGCATGCGTGAGGAACGCCAATACTCGTCGGCATCCACAGCTAGCTCGTCGGGGCTTTCGGACTCGCTGTACAAGCGGCCGGACTTCTTTGGACGAAGTGGGGTGAAGCCCTTCTGCATAGTCCAGCTGGCGCGACGGCGTTCGGCTTCGTCATGCTCGGAGCCGGCGGCAAGTTCATCGGAAGAGGACTCGGCGGGAGATTGGGCGCGAGGGTCCCGGCGGCGAGGCTGGGAATCCATTGTACAAGAGTGATGCGTGAAGCATCCAAAGAAACAGAAGCAAATGCGCCGAGAATAGGTCAACAACAACCAATTTCGATCCCCGATCTGAAAATTAATCGGACGCGTCGCGCAGCATAATATCAAGGCGGTGTGTGGTGTGTTGCGAGCGGTGAGTCCAAGGACAAGTTTTGTTGGCTGCGTCATACTAACTGGCCCACCCTCGTGGACTGTCAGGTGGAACAACATCGATCTTTGTTTAGCACCTTATTGAGCTCTTCCTGGTCGACCAATAGCCCTAAATTTAGCTTTCAAAGGCTCATTCCGGTCAATCTCAGGCCCAATGGCCAGCTCTATTCCCTCCAAAGCTCCAAGTGACATTCGCATTCTCACTTTCAATTGCTGGGGTCTCAAATACATCGCCAAGTACCGCCATGAACGCATGTCGGAGATTGGACGGCAATTGGCAGTCGCCAGCCCGCCGCCAGAGATAGTCGGACTGCAAGAATGTTGGACCCAGAAGGATTATGAAAGCATTCGCGATCAGACTCGACACATCCTGCCGTATGGCAAATTTTATTACGGGGGCATATTTGGCGCCGGATTGGCGATTCTGTCAAAATGGCCCATCGAGGAAAGCAGCATGTTCGGCTACCCGTTGAACGGCCGACCAACAGCATTCTTCAGAGGAGATTGGTTCGTGGGAAAGGGTGTGGCAAGCGCACGTGTTCGGTTCGGTCCTGGTACCGCTGACGTCGCCGAGGTGTTCTGCACTCACCTACATGCGCCGTATGAGCGTGAACCGAACGACTCCTATCTCTGTCACCGGACCGCGCAGGCATGGGAGATCGCTAAGTTAATGCGCGGCGCTGCGGAGCGCGGTCATTTAGTCATCGGGCTGGGTGACTTCAACATGCTGCCTTCCTCTTTCGCGCACCGTCTCATCACCGCGCAGAGCCCCGTTCGCGACGCCTGGCGCGAGCTGCATCCAGACTCGTCTCTGGCGGCAGCAATTGATCCTGTAGAAAAAGCACGGAATCGGCCTATTCCCACCGCCGAGTTCAATCTCGCCGAGAATGGAGCTACATGCGACGGGTCATTCAATACCTGGCGCTGGACTGAGGAGATGCGCAAGCGTCTAGTCAAGGGTGAAGATATTGTCATTGAAAATGATACCCCAGACCCGCGCGGCAAGCGCCTGGATTATATCTTTATCGGCGACGGTGGCTACCCGCCTTCATTCCCGCCGTCTAGCTGGTCAGTTCAGTCAGTTCAAATATCCATGACACAGCGCCATCCCACTCTTCTCTGCTCGCTGAGCGACCACTTCGCCGTCGAGGCTGTCATCACCCGTTCTTCGGTACCAACATACCCTCCTTCTCACTCCATAGAGTCTGCCCCAACCTCCCCTGATTCGCCTGCATTGCATAAAACGACCTCAAAGCCTGTCTCCCCCAATGCCGCCCTTTCTCCGGACACATACGACCACATCATTGAAATCATCCACAAATACGTGGCCCGTGAACGCTCTCAGCGCCGTTGGCGTCTGGCGCATTTCCTAGTGTCTATTGTGGTTTCTATTGGTTGCATGGTTGGTGTGTGGTGGGTTGGCAGCCGCACGTACATCGGATTCATCCTCGTCCTGGTTAGCACGCTCAACTTCGGTGCTGGCATTTTGGATGGTTTGATCGGTGGACTGTTCATGTCGGGTGAGTTACGTGCCTTGAAAGAATTTGAGTGGGAGGTGAGCAATGCTAGGAGCTTAGTGGTTGCCGCCGAGGCTAGTGCGGGTACTGCGTCAGAAGAAACGGCGAGAGAACAGAAGGATGATTGATTATTTTTTTTTTCTTACAAGCTGGTTTGTGGAAAGAGGTTGATTATACGTGGGGGAGTGTGGCTCGATTGCGTGGCTTATCTGTTTATATTAGGCTACGAAAGTGTAGTATAACATATGCGCGGCTGGTACTATCCTCAACTGGCAAAACTAATTCATAATTCGAAAGCAAGATCAACTTCTCGAGATACAGTAATACAGTACTTGTCTACGGATTCAAACGGAAGAGTATTTTCACGAAACGAGTGTGAAGTGCATTTGTCAAGAAATCATCATCATCAAAGCTACATGAGCCTCCATCAAGTCCACCAGCATCAAACAAGAAGCAAGCAGAGATAACAAAGTGAGCTAGCACAAGAGCGTGCGAATTTACTCAGCACACTCGCGCTTGCGGGTCTCAAAGACACGCAGAGTCTCCTCGGCGGCCTTAACACCACTCATAACCATAGCGCCGAAGGTGGGGCCCATACGGTTGAAGCCGTCGATCTCAGACAGCTCCATACCACCAATGATGAGGCCCTTAGCGACCTCACGGGTGTTCTTAACAATAGCGTCCTCAGCCGCGTTCATGTCAAGACCACGCATGCCACCCAACTTCTCAATAGCGTTCATGGAGACGAGACGCTTAGCGCAGAAAGCGCCGAATGGCCCGTCGTGGCCAGTGGTACTGACGATAACGGGAGCGTTGATAGTGTTGGGGTCCATGCAGGAGTGGTCGTCGTGGTGGAGGGTGACGAGGGTCCAGTTGACGACGACACCGGCGAGGCGGATGTCGTCGCCGTCTGGGCGGGTGATCAGGTCTTCAACACAGGTCGCGTTGAAGAGCTTCACGTTGGGGAAGGCGAGGACCTTTGACAGGAGCGTCGACGTGAACAGCGAGGCGTGCTTGACGACCACGAAGTTAGGGTTGGTGGGCTCTTCCTCGAAGGGCACGCCGAGCTCAGTCAGGAAGGCGTCTGCGGGGCGTCGGAGAATCATGGCACTGAAGAGCTGACCACCTAGCCAGGCACCACCGCCTATACAGTATGTTTGTTAGTGATGCTGTGTTGGTTTTGTGGTGGAGGTCTACGAGAGAGAGAGTGTGTGTGATAGTCTGCTCGCACGGGACAAGACTAACCGGGTGACACGGAGGCCTCCACGATGGCAATCTTCAGGTCTGGACGGGCCTTGGCGAGCACGTAGGCAGTGCTCAGACCACAGGAACCAGCGCCGACGATGACGACATCGCTCTCGGCGTAGTTGTCCAGATCCTGGAAGTAGCGTCGGGTCATGGCGCGCGAGACTTGGCTCTCGCGGATAGGGGCGAACTTGAACTCATCCCACTTGTTGCCGAACTGCTCAAGGAGGTTGGACTGGCCCTGGCCGGTCAGGGTGGTGGTCACCGACTCGGGGACGATGACCTTGCCCTTGATGCCGGTAGGGGCAACAGTAGCAGACTCAAACATGGCAGCGGGAGGAGACATAATGGTTCAGAGATCAAGTCGAAGAGATGACTTTGAGCCTTGGTTAGTTTTTCGACTCTAGTTTGGGGGGAGGGAGGGGGGAGGGCATGATCCTTTCGCTGGTATTATCCAGATCAAGTTAAAGGCCGTATAATCTCAGAACGAACCCACGCCGACGATGAATCTGATGTCCAGAGACATTGGATTCATCACCGACGCGAGAACGAACACCGGCTCATACCCAGAAGTTACCTGAGATACCTTGATCCCTGAGGGATAATGTGCCCAGCCAAAGAGTATCCATGGCTCCCAAAGGAAGGGCAGTATGTACTTGTCCGTTTGGGATCTAAACGAGAGTCAGCCCTGAGGGTATAACAAGTATACATGGTGGTAGATAGTTACTGTTGTAATGTAAATTCGTCAATGGAATGATGAAGAGAAGAAGAAGGGAAAAAAGCACTGCGGGCATCTCAACCTTATATGTGCCAACAACCATACCCCACCATCCCACCTATCGAGATGTCATACTACTCCGACTCTCTCCGGTTTTCCGGTGAGCTCCCCGGTGAGCTACGTTGCACGAATTAAATCGCTCTCAAAGTGACGTTTCTGGCTTTGCTAGCTTGTTGCTTCACGAGTGGCCGGAGCGTTCTGCCCCGGTCTTTCTTACTTTGCCCCACGGACTAGGTTTCCAGTGAGTACGACCGTTTGTATATGTAAACTACATATAGTAAATTGTTGGATACTATCATGTAGTAACATATTACATTGATCCAGAACTCTTATACTGTGGGATCACTGGTGTCCAGCTTGTCTGGATAGTATAGATTGGGTGTTTTCGTGGCTCTGGGTACATCGGATGCACTTTGTATGGGCGACAAGGATGGGGCCAAATTACCAGGATCACAGAATGGGAGCAATTTTTATTTCAAATGAGATCCACCTGAAGTCGTTGGTCGTGAATCTGTGAATTCAACCGAAAATAAATTTCATTTTTCATTTTCTCTTCGAAGACCCTATGAGGGCTTTCTGACATCATAGTCATCACAGCCTTTAGCTGGGGCATACATATATATGAGAACACAAGAAAACGCAAGAAAACGCAAGAAAACGCAAGAGAATATACAGTGATCTCTGCTAGATACAAAAATCACAACACAAAACGATAATTGGCACCATAATTATCCTCCGCTACCGGGCCATCCACACATTTTGTTGGGTCTTCATCAATACGAGGCCCATACTTCTTGTCAAGGCGCCGATTCTCCCAGACCAGAAGCACACGCAGACACAAAGCCAGGAATGTAGTGAAGAACATAAAAGCAGCACAGATTGCCATACCCTTTACATACCTTGGGGCTTGTTCATCTGGGAAAATATTGGTGCCCAGGAAAGGACCACACTGGCCGATCACGTTCAACAGGATAATACCTCCACCACGCCGAGTATCGGAGCCCTGGTTGTCTGCACAACGCACAACGTAACACGTTCAGTCAATAAAAGGTCTTTACACAAGACGAAACTCTAATGCCCAGAAAAGGAAATGACTCACTCAGAACCCATGGCAGGATGTTGGCGATCGAGGGGAAAACTCCACAGGCCGCCAAGAACACACCAAAGTATCGTACACCCACTGATGTGCAAGTCGCGCAAAGGATGTACCCCACGCCACCAACCAATGATAAAGCCGCGATCGTCAATCCACGCTGCTGGATGCGATCCGCCACCCAGGTGGTCGCGATCGTCGCTAGGAATGAGGCAAAGAACGGAGGTGCAGTGAGCCCCTGAGCGTTGATGGCCGTGAAGCCCATCTCCTTGAGAATGGTGGGTAGGAACACGGGGAGAGACGAGAAACTGACGTTACAGCTGAAGTACATCAACTAGATACGCGGTTCAGCACAAGTAAGTTCCCCGTACAATATACACACGGATACAACGATGATGATGATGATGATGTTTGACTTACTGCTGTAAGCCACGCTTTCACATCGAGCAGCGTCATGGCTAATTCCTTCCATTGGATCTTGCCCGTGCGATCGGATTCGCCGGATTGCTGAAGTGCACGGGCACGCGCAACATCCTTCTCTTCCTCGGTCAGGAACTTCGCGTCCAGCGGGCTATCTGGTAGGTAGAACCACGCCAACACGGCAGCCGCGCAGACCGGAAGACCCTCAACGAGGAACAGTAATCGCCAATTTCCCAACGCAGCATGTCCCGAAGTGATACCATACGCTAGGGCCCCGGCGAATGTATTTGCCAGCGGCGCAGCAGACAGAAATAGACCGCATCGGAGACCCAGCTCATGGCGACGGTAGAAGAATGACAGCAGATAGGGCACACCGGGACCGAAGCCAGCCTCGAAGGCGCCCATCAAGAACCGGAGCGCCATCATGCCTTGCCAATTGCTGACCGCTGTCTGGCACGTTGCCATCAAACCCCTTTCCATTATTCGTCAGTTCATAATCCATAGACTCATATACATCTGCCATCTCGGCTAATCGACAGCATTGCACGTGGGATTCATACCAGGAGAACACCACGAAGGCAGCCCATTGATGCGGTTTGACAATCTTCCACATCAGTGCTTGGAATTCAAACAATGTATATGAAATATAGAAGATTGTCAAGAGCCAGGCATAGCTTTTTCCATCGAGGCTGAGGTCCTCTTCCATGCCGGCGATTTTGGCATTGCTATGGTTTATATTGTCAGCGGATATGCTATTCTGCGTGCAGGTCCAAGGATGCGGCTGCGGACGAACCCGATATTACTTCGGTCGAGGAAAGCGAGGAGATCTAGATATCCCAGAAATACATGGTTAGAGCATAAGTTCATTTAATGGTCTGGAGTTTGAAGCATACAGAAAAATCCCAATAACGTTGGAACACGCCAGTCCAATTTCCTTACTACTCTTCGCTCCAGCTCGGGATCAATAGCCGGCAAGGTTACAGCGGGTGGTTTCTCCTCGTGAGCGGGCACGGCAATCTTCTCAACATCTTCATCAGGGGCTGTTTGGATTACATCATCTGGCAGATCCTGCCTTTCCAAGAAGCCCATGGTGAATTGAAGTTATCAGATGTCACAATGGACAATAAAATACCGATCCTAAGGTGAAAATAGGAGAGAAGAGAGAAAGGATCGGACAGAACTCCAGGGTGGAGGCATACTTATTCGCGGGGTGAAAGGGGGAAAAAAAGGCCAGGATCGGCAGAGGCGTACTACATCACATAGGAACTAATGGCCAACTCAGCTGAGATAGGTGGGACTGCAGAAACTATTGATATTTATTGGTCACTGGGATGGCTGAAGGGGGGATTTTGAGTGGAGAAGTTGGAGACTGGAGAACAGAATGCGGAGGAATTGGCAAAAGCTTAGGTGGAGAGCTGCCGCTTTGGTGTGAAAGGCCGAGGCTGGGGGAAGCACTTTGTACATATATTTCCTTTCTCAAGGGGGAAAGAGTATATTGTACCTTTTGTGTATATTGATCTTGACTGGTGTATCTATTTATTTGTCTATTTAACAGAGAAGAAAAGAAGGGTATAATGTAGCAGCAGGTGTAGAACACACCCTTTTCCATCGATCAACATTCAATTTGGGAAATTTCTTATTGAAACGAGAAGAATCATTCATTGTCTATTGTCTAACTACTTCTATAAGAAAATACGTGAGTAAATGATTGAATGATTGAATGAACGATCAACAATAGGTAAAAATAATGGTTGCCTGCAAATTCAGGTGTTCTGCGGATTAGGTCGATATCGGATACCGTATCAAAAATCTCCCGCGTAGTGTC
Organism: Penicillium palitans; assembly: GCA_019190355.1. Taxonomy (NCBI): domain Eukaryota; kingdom Fungi; phylum Ascomycota; class Eurotiomycetes; order Eurotiales; family Aspergillaceae; genus Penicillium; species Penicillium palitans. The sequence goes on along the minus strand of JAHAQQ010000004.1, from coordinate 740,825 downwards.
GCGTTCATTGATCACACCTCCATCCTTCATCGCTCTTGCCCTGTTTACTTCCATCGAATCCCAATTACCTAGCTTGATTTGAACCTAATTTATTCATACCTTCCCAAAGTTGATTGCACTTGGCAATCAAGCGCTCAATATGGATGACCCGGCCACACGCATCCCGGGCCAGCTGGTGAGACCCCAACAACTTCCTATATCGATTGCCCCATGATCTGTAACCCCCCCACTAACCTTGTCGCAATTATGATAGCTCCCCCACATGCACCTGGTTTCGCGCAACCGATACCCTAGCATGCACATGATGCCCTCCGAGACCGCCGTCGAATATCTGACGAGCGCACCCCGGATCTGCCAATCCCAGCCAATGCATTGGACATTCCTCGATGGTCCCCCAGATGGCACTGTCATGCTTACATGGCAACCGCAAAACCACCTAGGCAATAATTTTGCTAGTGATGGCTATATCTGGGCTGACCAGGAACAGGCCTTTACCTTTGAATCTCGCGGCTATGTATGCCTCCTGCAATGAAGCTTCGCTTCCTCCACGTGGATTTCATTCTAATATATGAGGACACAGACTGTCGAGATGTACCTTCACCGAAGCGGTTTCCACCCTCCCAATGAGCCCGTGGCAACACACTGCCGCAAGCGCTACCGCATTACCTCGTCCAAAGTACCCAACGCACCCCAGCCCGATCCATCACTGTGGATTGTGCACTATACCCGCGCGGCTCCTCAGGACCATGCTCCTGCAAACCGAATCCAACTTACACCGCAAATCCAGGGTATGATGGGGCAGCGCCGCTTCCTTCAGAGCCAAGGTCAATTGGCCCGCAAGGACTTTTTGCTTCATGATCGCAACAGCTGGCCAGTTATCAACTTCCCTCAAATGGCCCAGCCGAACTTCGCGCAACCTGGTGCTTACCCAGCTGCTGCGCCTCGTGGACCTGGTTTCTACCCTCCTCAGGGTCCTCAGGGTGCAGTCGCGCCCAATGCACCCGTCGCCAAAGGACCGCGCGGACACAGTGCGCCGTCGGCTGCCCTCGCTTCTGCAACAGCTGATTTTGCTATTGAAGATGAGGACGTATCCAGTGGTGACGCAATGGATCTTTTAACGCCGCGCGATGTCAGCAAGATGCGGTACCAGCAACACCACGAGTGGATGGAGGAAATCTTCGCGTCGCCATACAGCGTCTCACAAATCACACCAGTTTCTTTGGGTTTGGGTCGAAAGGGAGAGCTCGAATCTCTTACTGCAGGCTTCTTCGATGCTCCTGTTGGAACCTCTGGAGGAGAAGGCCAGGAGGCGGGCGACGCCCCGCAGGCTAACAAGATGGAGCCAGCCAAGGCAGAGGAGTTTGCTGAGCGGGTCTCTAAAAAGGTGGCGGACATGACCGCCGAAATCGAAAACTTGAAGAAACAACATGCTCGCCGGATGCAACGTTTCAACCGAAGCTCCTTGCTTAAGGATGCCGAGTTGCGCCTCCGAGAGTCTGCAGCCGACCCTACCGAAAAGGGCCCAGAAATTTGGAGGCTGGAGGGCCGAGTGGTTATCCCAACAGAGGATGAAACCCCCCAATTGGATTACATCGAAGACAAGGCCAAATACAGGGTTGACGAGATAGTCCGGGAAGTTGAGACTGCCTGGAATAAGCAAATCGTTGCCGAGCCCAAGGTATCCTGTGTCGAGAAGGGCGGTTTACTGGAGAAGATTGAACCCGAACACAAGGACGAGCCCGAGACCTTTACCAATGACATGGTCATGGACGATGACTCCCACCTACTCAACCAATTTGGCAGCCCGAGCGTCGGTGTAGGCGCAGTCTCAAGTGTTTCTGTCAATGGACAGCCAATTCACGGCGGTGATATGTCCGGTGATGTTGACATGGATTTGGGCGACCAGCTCCACGCTGGTACCAACGGCCAGTCCAACGACTGGGTAATGGTAAACAATGAGAGCAAAGATCATGGCCCGGTCGGTGAAGATTTCGACTTTACCAACATCGACAGTGCTGGAGACGCCTTGGCGGCTTACAGCGAGCAGAACGATGGTCTTGACTTGCCAGATCTGGATAACTCGGCGTTTGGCGACGCATTCCATGCATCTGACAATGAACACTCGCATAACCCTGATGCGGACGACATTTCCTAGTCTGGCCCCGAGATCTTTTCACGTGAAAGTGGTTTTTTTTTATTTTAACGAATGATTCTGCGGATCAGTCATTCTGGTCTGTTTCAGGCGTTGCGGCTTGCTGTTCGGGGGTCTGGATTTTATGCAGGATTAGCTGGTTGTGTACCATAAGATTGGCCAGGAGGAATTCTGCTTCCTCTGGCCCTGCGAATTTCTTTTTTTTTTCTTGATGCCTCTAATTGAGAGGATAGAGGGTGGGATCTCTCATGAATTTAATCCCTATTTTTCACCTCATCTTCCACTTTAGGCATAATCGAATGAGATGTGTCCCAATTAGGAAGGTAGCAGTTGTGCCGCATATTCAAAATCTGAAAATAAAAAGGGCACACTAATGCCTTGTGTATGATTATATACTTATGTACCTATGAAGTGCATGTAATATCTATAATATCTATGGATAATATCATAATTGACTAATAGTCTGCAGATCTAGTACGGCTAGTCCATTGATATAACCCAAGGGTGGCGAATGACGATCAACCTTAGATATTTTCATATGATACCATGATAACATATAACTCAAGAAATTTAAAGACCATCACCACTCATGACTATTCTACAACGTTAAGCTTGAAATGTCCGCAATCGGAAAGGTGCGTGCTTGAACAGCTCAACTTGACATCCGCCCATCCCCGTTCATGACGTCAGCCACCGGGACTGCACTTCCTCTGGCAAAGAAAAGAGACGAGCAGAGAAATAGGGTTCGTCACCATCGTCATCTATAGGAAGGCGCTGCCGACTTTATCATAACCTCCCCCAGATTCAGTTTTCTCGGTTTCTCATCTTAACATATCCCCTCTACCATAACCCTAACTTGTATTGATTGACTATATCTACATACAAGAAACAATATGTATGTATCCTATATTCTCAGCACGTCACTTTGGCTAAACCAAAGTCTAGGAACCGCAACCTCTCATTCCGCTCGCGCAAAGAGCCGCCCCGGCAGCGGTTTAGCATCTCCACCTTCCGTGGGATGCAAGCGCCGGAGCTCAGTCGCAAGATGACCAAGCTGATCAAGAGCGAGAACACCGCCATCGGCGCCCACGAAGCTGCCGGTCGTGAGCGCACCTCGATCGCCGCCCAGCTCTCTGAATGGGGCGAGGCGACTGAAGACGACAATGTTTCCGACATCTCCGACAAGCTCGGCGTCCTGCTTGCTGAGATCGGCGAACAGGAAGACAGCTTTGCGCAGAACCTCGAGGACTACCGTGGTATCCTGAAGGAGATTCGCAACATGGAGGCCTCGGTGCAGCCATCGCGAGAGCAGCGCCAGAAGGTCACTGACGAGATTGCCAAACTCAAGTACAAGGATCCTTCGAGCCAGCGTCTGGTCACGCTGGAGCATGAGCTTGTCCGAGCTGAGGCTCAGAACTTGGTTGCTGAGGCACAGCTGTCTAACATCGTACGTTTGATTCTGATTTCGTCCTGCCCTTGTTGTGGTGTGTGAGGTTAGTTCGGACTGGCTAACGTTCATACCATCTGCAGACTCGCCAAAAGCTGAAGGAGGCCTATGATATCCACCTGGCGGCTGTTATTGAGCGCGCCGAGAAGCAGACCATTCTGGCTCGCCATGCTCGTCGCCTGCTCAACTACATTGACGACACTCCCGTTGTTCCTGGTGATGCACGCCAGGCGTATGACCATGAGCCCTTGGCTCGCCAGATCCTCGAGGATGCTGAGAATGACCTCCGTCAATGGGAACCTAGTGTTCAGCCTATCAACACCGCCGCGGGCCGGGAGTCTCCGGTGCACGCAAACGGTGTTAGTGGTGTCAACGGTGCCGGTGTCAATGGAATCGATGATGTGTCTGAGCGTCAGTCCGATGTTCTCGAGAATGTCTCTGTGACTGAGGGTTTCACCGAACCAGTGGGTAGCGGTGCCCTGCCCGCGAAGATGGTGGTTGAGCCTGCGCCTGCGTGATCTTTTCAATCCTTCTCAAGTGGTCTAGTGGTCTCCTTTTAGTTTGATACGGACATACTTCAGCTGTTATGTGTAAATTCGGTACTTCGCTTCAGATTGGGCACCAAACGTTGGAGAGGTGTTTTCGGGAAAGGCGTTGGCTAGCACTGAACATGGGGGGTCTATACTCAGGAAATATGCAAATTGTGTATTGTAAAGTTTAATTCGCTAATTCGTTAATTCATTAATTCGTCGTTTGTTTTAATTCTTTTTCTTCCAATTTCTTCTTAATTTCTTCTTAATTTCTTCCTAAAAAATAATATCAAATGCATACTTCGTATCGCGATTTGTAGAGGATGCACGTGACCACAGGCGCCAGAGTGACGCGGAAACCCCGAGCTCCAGCGGAGCTTCAACCATCACTTGCCTGTCTCACCAGAATCCCTTTCACGTCTTTCCAGCATCTTTTTTCTAATTTTCTCCTTATTTTCTCTTACATCAGCACACAATGGATAAACTTGTTGCCCAATACTCGCGCCCTCCCCATCAGAATGAGATGTACTCAGAGCACGAGCAGCAGGACCTCACTGCGAGCGTTCCTCCGCTCTCACTGAAGTTCAGCCTTCCTCCTGTCGACAACGTGAGTTCCTGATGAATACCGGGGGCAGATTCTCTTTGATCTGGATGGCGGTTTGGTCGGGCGATGTACGTCTATCCTGACGTCAACCTAAGTTGCGCCGTCATCACAGCTAAGTCTAAGGGAATCGCTCGCCAGAACCTATCTATGATTGAAGCAAGCGGAATAATGGACTGATGCTGATTTCTTCTATCTAGCACTCTGCTTTCCTGCGTGCCATGACCGATGACCACTCCAATCCCAGCTGTCCTATCAAGCTCGCTCACGGCACAACAACTCTGGCCTTCCGCTTCCAGGGCGGTATCGTACGTTTTCCTATATTTCGGTTATACCATGGTTTTCTTGGGTTTGGAGCATGTTTGGGCTAATGCATATATTGGGTTAGATCGTGTGTACCGATTCGCGAGCAACAGCCGGCAACTGGATTGCCAGTCAGACAGTCAAGAAGGTCATTCCCGTATCGCGGTTGAGTCGGGGCGAGGACAAGAAGTCGAACGAGCCGACGCCAGGTCTCCTGGGAACGATGGCCGGTGGTGCAGCTGTAAGTTTGGACCGCAAGTGATGATGACGAGTGATGGTGTGATGGACGTTGGTTGCTGATGGTTGTTGCGAATTGCTAGGATTGTCAATATTGGTTGCGTTATTTGAGTCAGCAGTGCACTCTGCATGGTAAGTTAAGCTCGGTTCTTGATATTTGCGGGCAGTGGAAGGACATTGCTGATGAATTTCTATTTAGAAATCCGACACAAGCGCCGTATCACTGTTGCGGCCGCGTCCAAGATTCTTGCCAACCTCACTTACGCCTACAAGGGATACGGACTTAGCATGGGAACTATGTTAGCAGGAGTATGTCCCATACATCATTCATAGCCACGAGATTCAGAAACTGACAACGAGCTCTAGATGACGCCCCAAGAAGGACCCGCCCTGTACTACATCGACTCCGACGGCACCCGTCTCCCCGGTAACCTGTTCTGTGTTGGCTCCGGTCAGACTTTCGCTTATGGTGTGCTGGACGCCGAGTACAAATACGAGCTGACTGAGGAGGAGGCATTGAACCTCGGCCGCCGAGCCATTCTGGCTGCCATGCACCGTGATGCCTACTCCGGTGGTTTCATTAACCTGTACCACGTCAAGGAAGAGGGATGGGTGCACCACGGATTCGATGACATGAACCCTATCTTCTGGGACACGAAGCTCCAGAAGGGCGAGTTCTCCAACGTGACATCTGCGTTGTAGACGGGTTAGAGGAATGAATTTGTGTATGTAAACTGAGGACCTATGAATTACCTTTTCTGGTTGGTTTTGCCTTTTGAGGTTTAACATAATAAGCCGTCAAACCTCAATGCCTGAAAGACCGGTTCCCCCTTTCTTTCTTTTCCATTCTTCCTACATATCCATCGTATAAGGCTAGTAATTGGGTAAGATGAGGGACTCCATGGAAACACTCTTGCTGACTTTAGGCAAAAGGTCGAATCACAGTGGGTCAAGAGATCGAGAGACCCCCGGCCCGTTGGAAAGGGTTCTACAACATAGGGACTTATTACGGTATAAGATAGGGCACATGTAAAGCTGCAATTTTACCATTTTGTCGGAGAAACTATGAATCCCTTATTTATTGATTGTATAGCACCATGAAATGTTATATTAGCAAGCGAAATCTAGTGACATGGTAGGCTAGAGGCTGTTGACAATCCTCATTTGCGATATACTATTACTCCGAGAGAACTATATATATCACATACTCAACTGTAGTATGAGATTTCGGATTTGGGATTTCCGGCCTTATCATAGCTTAGGAAGGCGTGTGTTTGTAATTCTAGGCAATATTATATATATGTTTTTAACTAGATCCCCCGGCGGGTCGTAATAGAAACTCCGATATAAAATAGTTAAAGCGATCCATGAGCCCAAATGAAGACCTATTTGGAGATCCTGGAACTTAGTTCTAAGTTGCCTAAATATTTTTGCCCTTTCAATTGCATTACCGTCGCAAATTCCTATACTCAACGTCCTCTCTCCAGGATGACGCCGCATCCTGCCCAGTTCCTCGCTGGTAAGTGCATCATCGTCGCCGGTGGAAGTTTCGCTGCCCTATCTTTCATCCTCGCTTTAGACCAGCTGTGGAACCCATCCCTCGACCGTCCCAAAGTTATCATTTATGAAAAGAATGAACGCGAGACGTGCCTAGAAAATGATCCCTACACTCTGAACATCAACGGAGCCAGTCGCAATGATGGACTCGTCGCTATTCAACAATTAGGCGTCCTGGATACAGTCCTCAAGCACACGTCACTCAATGGCGGTGATATTCGCGTTTGGGGCAACGACTGGAAGTGGCTCTCATCTATGAACCCAGCGAAATACGGCAACCTCCCTGCAGCAACAATCCGTATCTCTCGCAAGGAGCTCAAGCGCATTCTTCTAGAAAAAGCCGAGATGAAACAGGCGGTCTTCAAATGGGGATGGGCTTGTATGAGGGCCGAACGAACTGGCGACGGAACAATGCGAGTCATAGTATCCAACGACGGAGGCAAGACCACATCCTTCGAGCAATGTGACCTCCTCGTTGCCGCATACGGCGCAAATAGCAAATCACGAGCCTGCTTCTGACCACACGATATGGAGACCACCTACCTACATGGGGTCAAGTCAGATTGGTGTCATCGCTTACTTTAAGGATGGAGTGCCCAAGCCCATCAACGAGGACTATGGCCTGCAAATGGACCATGGTGTCTGTTGTATCTACAATCCCTTTGACAGGAATAGGGTTGCCTGGGCGCTCAGTATGATGGGCCCTGCGCGAGAAACCAAGACGAATCTCAACACGGGTGACTTTGAGGCTCTGAAGAAAGAGGCCCTGGAGACAGGGCGAGTGTTCAAAGAACCCTTCAAATCAGGTTATCGAGGCTACAGTCCAAGATACCGCGTTTATTAGACCTGCAACCACAAAGGATGCTTTTGAACACGATGAACCTCTAGAGGGTGTGATTTTCATTGGTGACGCAAACCACATTCTCAGTTCCTATGAGTTTGTTGGGGCGAACCTTGCATTGAAGGATGGGACTTGGGGGAGCAGATTTGTCGCCATACTTCTATGCAGGCAGCGGCGGCTTCCTATGATGCCATTAGTATTCTTCGTTTTAATCATCCCTTCACTTTTCTGAACGAGCGTGTCCAGTTTGGCCATGCAGGCGGTTGGAAGTGGTCAGCTTATAAAGTCGGTATGAAGGCTCAGAGGATGTCTAAGACGGTACACTAGATTTAGGTGTTTTTCTTGGATTTGGTTTAGATTTATTAGATCTTCATGAGAACCTCTTTTGCTTGGGTCTTCAGATTCTAGGTATATTATCCATCTCCCATTAATAGTAGGTCTGTCTTGCCCCTTTCTCTCCAACTAAACAGCCAATTTCATAGCCACCTCAATATGCGGAAACCTCCCCCGAATCACTCGAAACTTATCCAACAGAATATCCTTCGGCATAACCTGCAAATTATGAAAAGAAAGTACAACCCCCTGCATAAAAACAATATCATCAATCCGACTCGTCGTCTCCTCCCTCGTCGCCTGCGGCACATGAATCACCACATCAGCAATAGTATTAACAATCTCCAACAACTTGCTAATCATCGACGATCCATGCACCCGAATCGTATTCTGCGAGATCTTCGTCAAAAACTGCCTAAGCTGACTCGACAATATCAACGGCATCTCCAGTTCTAACGACGGACACGACGCATGCGAACTAAGCAAACAATTCGACATAGCCATCTGCCACAACAACGTCCGCATCCACTGCCGCGTAATAACCAAATCCGCCTGCTGCAGCTCCGACAGCGCGGAAACCTCAACCTCCCACAACGCATCATCCAGCTCGCGGTGTTTCCGCTCAACCCACGACGCAGTCACCTGCGTCCGGTCGCCAATCCATAAACTGATAAACGACGCGTCAAGCATGCAGAACGTCTTGATCACTTGCGTCCAGCCCTGTTGGATCTCTGTGCCTAAGGTGGTGTCTTCTTCTGGGTACTGCGTGTGAGGGGGTAGTGTCACCGGAGAGAAATTCACGATCGACATGAATCGCTCGTGGATGAAGCATTGCCAGTATAGTCGTTGGCGGCGGGCTCGCTCGGCTGTGGTGAGGCTTGCGTTGACGGTTTTGTCGCTGATGCGAAGCATCTGGATCATGCTTATTGCTTCGCGGAGGTGGAAGAAGCCCAGATCGTAGTGGCCCAGACTCATGGCGCACATCTGGATGAAGATGCTTGTTGTGGCGCGGAGGATTGAGGGCCGGAAGCCTATTACTAGGGGTTCTTGGGTTTCCACGGACTGGCGCATTAGGTCGGTTATCTGTGTTGAGGCTGGCTGGGGGTTGGATTTCGTGGTAAATTGAGAAGAGCGTGTTAGGTCCAGCGTTACTGCGGTGAAGGCGTAGATGAAGGCTGCGTGCTCTCTTTCCGTGTTCATTTTTATGAGTGACTCGCGCACTTCGGTCTCGGTGATTATTGGACTGAAGGGGTATACATAGGACATGTAGGCTGGGAGTAGACTTTCAAAGTACGAGGTTGGTAGTTGAGGTGAGGCTGAAGCTGTTGGTGGGGAGAGAAGTGGTGTCAGAGTAGTGGTTTTGGGGTTGGCGCTCTTGTATTTTGAGATGACAGCTCCTCGGCGGAGTGAGTGTTTTCTTGACCGCAATAAACGGTTTTCTGTGTATGTGCACATGAGATCCAGGTGCTCGCATTGCTGGCATCTTTGCTGGCCGTTGCAGCGAACCTTGCGGCGGTTACATGGGTCGCATGCTTTTGGCACCCGCGACTGGGAAGTTGGACTAGTCATTTCTTCTTCAAATTCAAGGACTTCAAGGGTCAGGGGTAGATTGATGTTTAGTTGAAACATGTACTTCTTTTCCCCGCGTTGGACGCTGATGAGTCGAGGCTTGGCACTTAGGACTCTTTCAGCGTAGCGCGCCACCGGGTTATTCTCCGTATGACTGAACTTGGTCGTTGGGAGCGATGAGAAATTAACATGTGCGACTTACTTAAGTAGGTCTAATTCGTACACTTATGCATTAATGAAAAGCTTAATACTCCGTAAACCTGGGGGATTTCCGGGGTGATCCGGGGTGAGACTGGGGTGCACAGTGTCTTCCAAGGTTCAGACCAGGTATATCATGATTCATACATACCTGGGGTGTTTACGTAGATGATTGGATAGAAAGATCTGACTCGAGTCATTCATGAAGGACAATTGATTGCAATCTGCCGTAATGATGTCTAAACCAATTTGAGTATGAGCTATCTAACCAGTAGCAGATCCCAGCCCTAAACCAAAAACACTCTACCCTCGAACGCCTCTAAGTCCTCCTTGTGTCCATCTACATTGCTAGCCAACAATTTCCAATCATCACTCTTCACAGAGGCCGGTTTCTCAAACTTCTGTGTTGTATCCGTGAAGTTGAGAACCACCAGAACGGTCTGGTTGTGATTTGTCTTGGTATACGTGAAGACACTTTGATTTGGCTCGTCGATGATCTCAAACTCTCCAAAGACCAGAAGATCGGCGTATTCCTTGCGCAGCCCATTCATTTGTTTCCAGAAGGAAAGAACAGAAGATGAGTCTTTCTCCTGGAGCTCCACATTGATCTCGGGGTAATTGTCATTCGGGCGCATCCACGGCTTTGCCGATGAGGCTGGCGAAAAGCCAGCATTCGCCTCAGCACTCCACTGCATGGGAAGTCTGGAATGATCTCTCGCCAAATGCTGCAGCGAGTCCATGACCACGCTCAACGCGGCTGGGTCGTCACCAGACACTTCGCTTATCATTCGATAGTAGTTGGTGCTATCAATGTCTTTGTATTCGTCAATCGTCCACTCCCGGGGCGCATTTACCATTCCAATCTCCTGACCCTGATAGATAAACTGCGTGCCGGAAAGTGTGCTCTGCATCATGGCCAGCATCTTCGCAGACCGAACCCTCAGCTCAGGTGTCTTATCAGAGCCGAACCGACTCACAGAGCGGCCCTGGTCGTGGTTTTCCAAGAACACTGTAGTCCATGCATCCGTGCCCTTGATAATATCTTGTGTGCTCTGCACGGAAGTCTTCAGTTCTCGTAGGTTCCAACCCGGCAAAGTGGTCAGGAACTTATAGTCCTTGCCATGGCCGAGTTCCACAATATCGAATTGGAAGACCATGCTCAGCTGCTTCTCTGCTGCGGAGACATAGCGCAGAACACCCTCCACGGTATGTGTGTTTGGCAGTTCGCCAACGGTCATTGCATCATATTTGGAAAGCACGTCGTTCATCTCGCGCATGTACTCGTGAATGCGCGGACCGTTGCAGAACAGCGAGAAAGCAGGTTGTGTGTCAGACTTTGGATCAAGGATTGGAGCATTGGGATACTCGGGGTGCTTGCTGTACATGTTAACCGTATCAACGCGGAAACCATCCACGCCCTTCTTCAGCCAGAATTCCATCGCCTCCTCGTAGACTGCTTGGCGAGTCTCAGGATTCTCCCAGTTGACATCGGGCTGTTCAACACAGAAGAGATGGAGATAATATTCTTGTGTTGGCTCGTCCCACTCCCACGCACTGCCTCCGAAAATACTGCGCCAGTTGTTTGGTGGCTGGCGATTCCCATCGGCGTCGTATTTCGCTGGCTTCCAGATGTACCAGTCGCGCTTGGGGTCTGTCTTTGAAGATCGGGACTCTTTGAACCATTTGTGTTGGTCTGAGGTGTGATTCACCACTAGGTCCAGAATGATTCGAAGTCCTCGCTTGTGGCATGCATCGATAAGGGTCTCCATGTCCTGGACAGTACCGTATGGGCCATACACGCTTTGGTAGTCGGCAACATCGTAACCCATGTCAATCTGCGGGCTGTCGTACATGGGACACAGCCAAATCACATCTACACCAAGGCTTGTGATGTAATCGAGGGACGAGATAATCCCCGGGATGTCGCCGACACCATCGCCATTGGAATCTTTGAAGCTGGCGGGGTAGATTTGGTAGATGATGGAATTTTTCCACCACTTTTCGCTAATTATAGCGGGAGACATGGTGGATGTAATGGATTGTAATTCAAGAAATGGTAATAGGAGAGAAAATACAATTCCAAAATAGGGGAAAGCGAGGAGGCCATATATATATGGCTAAAGCATTAGATTTTAGATAATCATTGCACTAAGTGCGTCTCCAAGACTCGACGATGGAGTCCAGGCTCCTCCGATATCATGTAGGGAGGGCCATTGCGCTCATTGACTGAATGTCGGGCCGACAATCATTATCAGGGACGCTCTGTGCCACTTATTATTTGCCTGCGGGGGGGTTTTTTTAAAAAAAAGAAATGCTGGACGAGTGTTGGGGGCTGTTTCAGTCTGATAGGGGATAGGGATTCCCACTTATTCCTTGAATTCCTTGAATTCCACTTAATCCCACGATCCGGAAAACATACCGAGCAGACCAACTGTCTGACCATGTGAAATGCCGAGAGTACGTATGCCGATTCGTCTCTCATTCCGGGTCTAACTGACCTCCGTTAGTTCAATCGACTAGAAATGAGGGGGAAAAAGGAGCAAGTCGGGCCGACATCTCACCAATCAAACCCGCACTATCCCCTGGCTCCCTCTAACTGGATTGGGGGAAGCGATAGCCCTAAAACGGCCAATACGAAGCACGGCTGGATGAAAAGGCCAATGAGAAGAAAATATACTTCTTCATCCCTGTCCGGCCCGACAGCAGTCCAATCACGCCACGCCCAGAAAATCCGGGGATAGTGGGCTAGCCCAAGCCTACCCCGTGCAGATAAAACCGGGGAAAGTCTTCTCACGCCACTCCTCTCGCTTGTTGCAAGAACTAAGCAGGGATTAAACTCGACGGACGAGTGGGCCAATGGAACCCCGGACCCCATCCTCGCTCATTATGGACGACTATTGACGACCATTAGCACAATTTTGTATATAAATGATCGACAACGCCCACATGAAACACTTTTTTTTCTATCCAGTCCAGTTCACATCGAGTAACAACCCTGGAATCATCCTCGGAGCCACCATTGGCAACCCCCATCCCAGCAATGGCTTCTGAAAAGCAAGCCTCCGACCATGTCGAGAGACATGTCGACCCAATCGAACCAACAGGCCATGGCCTGGCAGGCTACTCAGACCTTCAAACCACCAACGAAGCCCACGCCGCCATCGAAAAAGAACACAACATGACCGCCATGGAAGCCCTAAGGCTCTACCCCAAAGCCGTGGCCTGGTCTCTCCTCCTCTCCTGCGCCATCATCATGGAAGGCTACGACGTAGTCCTGATCGGCTCATTCTTCGCCTTCCCAGCCTTCAACATGAAATACGGCGAACTCATGTCAGACGGCAAATACGGCCTCGCCGCCTCCTGGCAAGCAGGCCTAACAAACGCAATGAGCGTCGGCCAGATCCTAGGCCTCTTCGTAAACGGTATCGTCTCCGAACGCTACGGATACCGCAAAACCCTAATGGCCTGTCTCGCCACAACCGTCGGCTTCATCTTCATCCTCTTCTTCGCGCCAAACGTCCAGACCCTCGTCGCCGGCGAGTTCCTCATGGGTATCCCGCTGGGCGTCTACCAGACCCTCACAGTCACATACGCTTCGGAGGTATGCCCCGTTGCTCTGCGCGCCTATCTCACCACCTACGTCAATCTGTGCTGGGTCTTCGGACAGCTCATCGCCTCAGGCGTGCTGAAGGGCCTTGTTGAACATACCGACCAGTGGGCATACCGCATCCCCTTCGCCATCCAGTGGGTGTGGCCGGTGCCGATTTTCATCGGAGTGTACCTCGCACCTGAGAGTCCGTGGTGGCTTGTTCGGAAGGACAGACGCGAAGACGCTATCAAGTCTGTGAAGCGGCTCACGCGCGCAGACCCCAATTTCAGCGCCGAGGAAACTGTCTCCATGATTGTGTATACGAATGCCCTGGAGCAGCAGACTGAAACTGGTGCTTCTTATATGGACTGCTTTAAGGGGACTGATCTGCGACGCACGGAGATCGCGTGCTGTGTCTGGGCAGTGCAGAGTCTGTGCGGTAGCGGTCTGATGGGCTACTCGACTGTCTTCTACCAGCGTGCTGGACTGGCGGACTCGCAGTCGTTTACGATGTCACTGGTGCAGTATGCGATTGGTGTTGTTGGTACGTTTAGCTCGTGGCTGTTTATGACGTACTTTGGTCGTCGCACGCTATATGTGGGTGGTCTGGCGATCTTGTCTGTTATCCTGTTTGTCATTGGATTTGTGTCGATTGCACCGGCGACTAGCGCACTCTCGTGGGCTACGGGATCCATGTTGCTTGTGTATACGTTCATCTATGATTCGACTATCGGGCCGGTGTGTTTCTCGCTGGTTTCGGAGATGCCGTCGTCGAGACTTCGCACTAAGACGGTTGTGCTGGCGAGAAATACGTATAACGTGCTCAACCTGGTGACTGGTATTATTATTCCTTATATGCTGAATGTGGATGCGTGGAATTGGAGAGGCAAGTCTGGATTCTTCTGGGGTGGACTGTGCATCCTCTGTCTTGTTTGGTCATTCTTCAGACTTCCTGAGCCCAAGGGTCGCTCTTACGCTGAGTTGGATGTTCTGTTTGAGAACAAGGTGCGCACAAGGGAGTTCCCGTCTGCGAAGACCGGTTTGGTGCAGAGTGATCTCGAGGGAGAGAAAGGCTCGGTTTGAGGTTAATATGCGAAGTATAATATCTGGAGGAAGGATTGGGCGTATCCCGTGATTGACATGTAGTATGACAGTTATCAGTGAAATAAATATTTAATATTGTTATAACTAGATCCTGTGATCGTTGAATCCCTTGGTAGAGTTTGAACGAACAACTAGGGGTGTATTCCGTGGGATCCGCCAGTGACTATGGAGCCCAAATGCTCAACCATGACTTTATCAAAAGACTCGCACGAGAATTGGAATTCAATGTTGGTGGGCATCGAGTATATGGTATAACTTTCAACAACTGGGTAATGCTGATGTCCCTCCATAAGTGTGCACGCACCATGTGCTACTGGACCCTCCGCCTGCACAGGGCTACGGAGAGATGGCGGTCGAGAGGGTGGAGGAGAAAGGAAGAAGAGAAGAGGTGGAAGGGTGGGAGGAGGCCTTTTATATGCTCACGTCCCAGGTACCTTCCCAAAATGGACGGCCCTTTGCTCCTGCCTTTTGTACCTCTCGGGGTGACTGGTTGTAGCAGGTGACCATGCGGAACCCTACTTCACATGTTTCTTGCAAATGCAAGGCTTACTAGAGTCTAAGGAGATTACCAATGAGGAAGAAGATATAGCAGTAAAAGTACTAACAGCATGGGATATCTCGACAAGACTATAGCTGGCAGTAGCCCATACGAAGACCATTCTCTTATAACACTTCTGATTTTGGTAGGAAATGGATGTTCGTACACAAAGGAATATTTGCAAAAATAAATAAGACAAGAAGCAGATGAGTATAATCATTAAACCAGGTATACGCCACCTATGACATTGAAACAAGGAAACAATTTTTGAGATCCCCAGTCAGAGACCAATATATCAGTTATCCACCAAGAACTTCATCCTGATACCCATAGCCGCCAACTCGACATCCAAGTACCGCAGCACACCAGGCACAGCAACGATGGTAACATTATCACCACCGACGTAGCGGTGTCCGTTACCGTCCTCCCAGACCTCAGCACGGGAGTCATCGAAGGTAGCCTCACGGGCACAACGACGGCAACGCACAACACCATTGACACCACCCACAGCACCAATAGAAGCACCAGCATGAGCATTGGTGCTCTGCTGGTTAGGAGCAGCCTTGGCAGCGGCAGCAGCAGCACCAGGGTTGATAGCAGTGCGGGAGCGGGACGAGCCGGAAACAGCAACCTGCGTGGACAGGAAGGAACCACAGCAGCGACAGATCCAGGTGTGCTGGGCGTCGGAGCAGTTCATGAGACGATCCTGCAGCAAGAAGGCCGCACCGTGAGCAATGAGCGAATCACGCTCCATCTCTCCGACACGGATACCACCACCCTTCGCACGACCCTTCACGGGCTGGCCCGTGAGCGCGTTGACGGGACCAGTAGTACGCACTTGGAACTTGTCGTTCACCATGTGACGCAGACGCTGGTAGTAGACCAGGCCCATGTAGATGTCGGCGGAGAACTCGCGGCCCGTGACACCACTGTACAACGGCTCGTTACCGTAGTAGTTGTAGCCGGCTTTGCGGAGCTGCTCGCCGAAGTAGTCGGTTGCAGTGTTTTCTTCGGAGAATTGGAAGGGAGTAGAGTCTTGTGGGAGACCGTGCATAGCACCGGCTTTTCCGGCCATGGACTCGATCATTTGGGCGATTGTCATACCTGGGGATATGTTAGATGAATGTATACATTTGTGGTTAAGAGCAATGGGAACTTACGGGATGGGAAAGCGTGAGGGTTGATGATCAGATCGGGCTGCATGCCGCTCTCGGAGAAAGGCATGTCGACCGCAGGCCAGAGTTGAGACAAAACACCCTTCTGACCGTGACGAGAGGAGAACTTGTCACCAATGACTGGCTTTCGGGGAATGCGGTACTTGACGCTGAGCGATTGAGCGGGCTCGTTGCCAGACTCGGAACCCATAATGCGGATGCTGTCGACGTAACCTTCTTCGGCATCCTTGTATTTCATGTAGTGGGTAACTCCATCGACATTGACGTACGAGTCGGAGGCAGGGTCGAAGCGGACATTGTGCCAGGCAGCGATCTTGTCACCTTCCTTGACGCGAGCACCCAAGTGCGGCATTCCATCCTCGTCGATGACGTTGCGCACCTGCTCTTTGACCTCGTCGCCGGGGGCGAACCCAAACAGCTTGGTGACCTCACGCTTGGACTTGGTCCGGCGGGAGTCGTTATCGGCTAGGGTGACGACCTTGGTCTTGTAGACTGTACCGTGACCGAAGCCACGTTCGTGTGCGGACTTGTTGATAATCATAGCGTCGTCCATGTCGTAACCGGTGTATGAGATAATAGCCACAACCGCGTTCATACCGTTGGGGAAGTTGTCCAGACCGTAGGCGTTGTAGAGAGGTGGCCGCACAATTGGCGTTTGACCCGTTTGGATGCGGTACAACTTGTTGTCGGTACGGTGGGCAATCGAGGTACCTGGCGTACCCATGGTTTGTTTGCTCATCTGACACTGGTACATGTTACGTGGAGATTGGTTGTAGTCGGAGAAGGGGGTCATGTTCGCGACGATGGAAAGGATGTTCGTGGGCGTGAACTCAATGTGGGTCGAAAGACCGGGGATCAGGTCAGATTCCACACAGGCAATCTCCATGAAGGGCTGCTCGAATGGTCCGACGTAATCCAGCTTATCCAGCGCCAGATACTTAACGGGGCGGTACATTCTCGCTGATTGAGAGAACATGTAGACACCTGGGTATTGACCGCCGCTTGAGTTGGGAATATATCCAATTTCCAATTCACGAGGGATGTTGTTTTTGCCTTCGACCTTCCAGTACCGGATGGTATCGGCAATTCTCTGGGCCTGCTTGGGCGAGCAGTAACCAATGATTCGGCCATCCAACTGGACGACCACGCTCTCATCCAGAGCCACGGAAGACTCAGACTTGACACCAAGCTGAACCAGAGTCCGAGGCAGATGAGACACATCCAGGTTATCCGTAGAGATTAAACACTTGTGCGACAAATGGTTGAGCAGACCGCAAGGCGATCCATCAGGAGTGTGAACAGGGCAAAGGAAACCCCAACTTTCTGGTAGCAGTTTGCGGACAGTGGTAGTCTTCAACTGAGCGAAGAAACTACCACGGTGAATCATGCGGAAGTGACTGATGAAACGGTAGAAGTTGATCTTCTCTGCAATGACGGTGTAACCTGAAGTTTGTTGCAAATCAAGACCCGTAGGACTGACCAAGTTACCGGTGGAGAGGAAGTACTCGAGCGCATTACCAATATTCTCGTTTGACCGCTTAACGATCTTGGAGAGGAAGTCTCGTTCAAATGCTTCATCCGTGAACTTTGCGCCGTTGTTGCGGATGGACCAGTCACGGGCAATGGGACCGAATGAACGGAGCCACTCCTCGATACGTTCCTTGAGAATCATTCCGTAAAGGAAGCCACCAAGCAGAATTTCTTGGTTGGAGACGGCATCGGGGTTGTCAGGAGCACAGTCTCCTGCGACTGTAGAGTAAAGCTTGCGGATCATGAAAGTGATCAACTTGAACTTGTCCCAGTCTTGAGCCTCGGTGACATTCTCATTTCCAAGATGGGGGAGAACAACCTTGCGGAGGAACTCTGTGCCAACTTCCTCGTCGGGCATGTCAGCGGGGACTCCGAGCACAGGACGGAAAGCCTTGCCCAGGTGGGACCGGCAATCGTACTGGCTGTGCTTCTGGTAAGCGTGGTAGGTTCTCAACAAAAGCTCAACACGGTCTGTGACGAAAGTGTTGTTCATGCCCTTGGAGGAAGCACCACCGACAATGGCCTCGAAGATCTCGCGGTCGTTGGTCTCGGCAAGTGCCTTGAGAATCATCATCACGGGGATAAGGTATTCATTCTTGCGCCATGAGAAACGGAAGGTGACATTTCCATCGGAGAGGTAGTGAAGCACGTTGGTCTGCGAAGTCTGATCGGGACGGACCGATCGTATTTGGACACCGAACTTTGTGTAGGTCTGACCACGCTTGACGAAAGAACCACGAATGATGGACATGGGGTAGTTGCGCTTGCCGACGACCAGCATACGAATGAGCTTCTCGTTACCGTTGACGATGTAGAAACCACCCAGCTCCTCTGATTCTTCATTGTGTCGAACAAGCTCATCGGGGGTAGCCTTTTCGAGGTGACACCGGTTGGTGCGCACCATAATCGGGACATTACCGAGCTCGCGGACAGACTCCATCCAGTCTCCATTGTTGACCTGGTACTCGAGGCGAGCGCGGAGCTTACCACGGTACGTCGAATGACGCTCTCTGCATTCCGAGGGGTAGATTTCACGGTTTCGGGTGGTGTACTTGTTGGTGGGGGGCAGGGTAGGCTTTTCGAGGAAGATTTCACGCACGCGGACGTTCAAGCGATTCCGCTTCGGCGGGCGAACGCCCTCTGCTTGGCGGGCCTTCTTCTGCTCGTAGGTTTCGAGTTCACCATCGAGGAAGGTCTTGGTGCCGATATCCTTCAATCCTGCCTCCAGGATCTTGCTGTCGTCGAAGAGAGCATTGAAGGAATCGATATGCGGTCGAATCGACTCGGCCAGCGATGGATACGCCGTGTGATCCGTGGGAGGATTCTTGAACAGGTTCTCCCGGCGCAGGGTGTCGTATTCGACTGACCACTGGGTTTCCGTTGCTGCGGGCGCCATGATGGAAATTCGCAGCTCTCAAAAGCCGGTTGATGCGGTATAGAAAAAAAAAAAAAGACTGAACGGCACAATAAATGCGACCGTCAATGTAAAGATAAAAGCGCGACAGTATCGGTTCGATTCCTCCGCCCAATATTATATCAGCCACTAGACCACAGGAATTGAACCGACAATGGCAGCTGCCAAACGAAGACGAGAGGTCTGTTCTGCTTGGGGAAATTTTTCGAGGGTGGAGCCGGATGCTTATCCTCACGTGGTGATATGCATTGTGGCCTGAGGCCAAATTGAGGCTTCAATCTCCGTCAAGTTCGACGTTCAAGAGGTTGCCGTTCATCCCGTTCATATCCCTACAACATACTAAAACTCTAGTTCAACTGCAAGTTCCCGACATGCTCTTGAACCCCTAATCCTGGTAAACTCTAGTTTGATTAAACTTGCAACACCAACGACCCAGAAATGTGGAAATCTTTCTAACGCCACACGGGCTGGATATGCTGCACAACGCTGTTCACCCCCCTCCATTCCGAAGCCAATGGAGCCTAAGCGCCCTCGGGTCATGTGTGTAGGTAGATCGGTCAATTCTCCATAGAAAGAATAGTAAATCCAATATCCTTGAATATCCTTTTCTATTGATATCTGCCGGCGGTTATCCCCTAAAACATCTTTCCCTCTAATAATAGGCCTTTTAAGATTGTTGCTTCTAGGTTGATCTCTTGTTACGGTGTGACGATCTTGCTCCTTTTTTTTTTCTTCTTCTTTTTTTTCCCTCTTTACCTTTTATCTCTTCATCCAATCCAGAAATCCAAGAATATCAAGAATATCAACCTGTTGCGCAGTTACAAGGTTGACCCCACTCTCTGGCTTTTGTCATCCTGAGCTTTTTCCACACACAAGGCAACTTCTCAGCTCCTAATCTTTCTACTGGCTTTCTTTTATTTTTTTAGTTCTATTCAACTATACTCTCACTTTTCTCTTCTCTCCTTTTTTTCATTTTCATTTTCATATTCATATTCCCCTCTCTTCGTCATGGCTGGCATATTTCGTGCTATCTATGACTGGCTTCTGAGGATGTTCTGGTAAGTGGGCCGTTTGATAGATGCAGTTCTCGGGAGACCACGGCCCGTCCCCGCAGATGAAGCCATGCTGAACTCCATATAGGGCCAGTGAGATGGATGTCACCATGATCGGTCTTCAGAATGCCGGCAAGTCTTCTCTGCTGCGTGTGTTGGCGGTAAGTCGATTTGATAAGTTCCTGATGGGTCCCGGTTACTGACAGGGAATAGGGTGGAGAGTTCACTATTGAGTAAGTTATAGATGATCTCACATCTGAGATCATTCCGTCCCAGCCAGGCTCTAATTCCTTATAGCTCCATCCCGACAATCGGATTCAACACCAAAAGAGTGCAGAAAGGCCATGTGACATTGAAATGGTATGTTCATCCTTCCCGATCCAGCACAGCGGCGCTAATACATCCCCGCAGCTGGGATCTGGGCGGCCAACCTCGATTTCGGCCGATGTGGGAACGGTATTGTCGGGGCGTCAACGCGATCGTGTAAGACTGGCTTATTTTTTTCTTCCTAATTTCTTGGGTCGTCTCTCCCTTCCAGCATACTAACCAATGTCAATAAAGGTATATTGTGGATGCAGCAGACCGCGCCGCACTCCCAGTAGCGACAGAAGAACTTCACGACTTGATGAAAAAGCCCACACTGGATAGTATCCCTCTCCTGGTCCTCGGGAACAAGTCCGATCTTCCAGACAAGCTGTCTGTTGATGAGATCATCGAGGCCATGGATCTGAAATCCATCACTCATCGCGAAGTAAGCTGTTACGGTATCAGTGCCAAGGAGGAGACCAATCTTGACGCTGTCCTGCACTGGCTCATTGCCCGAGCTAACCGATGAGGATACTGTCCCTTGTGTGTCTGCCTGCTTTGACCTTTGACCTCGACTCGCGATATCCCTTTCGTTTTCATTTTCATACCCTTGACTGTCTCGCATTTTGATTGTGTTCATATCCTGTAGACTCTAGCGTGTTTGGCCCGCAGCCTCGGATGTAACGATGTTGATGTAGTCTTGTTTTCTTTTCTTGTGCTCATGAATTCGAGTATTCATGATGATGATGTATGTTAATGGTCATGTGCGCTTCGTTTGATCCCTGTTCTGTTATGTCGCTTTTCTGAATTGATGTGTATTAGAGTTTTTTGGCAATGCTCACGGGGGAAGAAATTGTCAGAAAACCCACCTGGGCAGGGATGGCTAATATAAATAAACTAAACACGGACCATCCCGGCATTGATGTGTTGGCTGCCAACACATCGATGCAGAAGAATAAAGCATCCCCACCAATGGACATCTCGCATTAAACACATATTGTGGATGATTATATGAAAGCCGAAAAAATAATTCTATTTCAAATCGTTCCAATATCATTACTAGTATGTACTTGTTACTACGCCATGCCATGTCTTTACATAGTTGATCTACACTGCCGTGCGCCTTCATGTCTTGCATATTATTCTCGGACAAATCAAATCAAGTGGCATTAGTCGTACACAAAATATCTAGATCAGTTTTGTAGGTCCTTCCTTGCAGACAGGCCAGATCCGGAGTTGCTCAAAACCCCCTTTCAAGCGCCCAAGATAGCGCAGTAACGCCCATAAACGTCAAAAAAACGAAAACCAACACGAGTGAAATGCGAAGACAGGGAATCATTTGCAACGCTTCTCCACAATGTTCGGCCCATGCTCTTCATACTCCTTCTTGGAGATCCACATCTGGTGGAAAGTTCCCAAACTAGCCAGGATACTTCCTCCAATCCAGGAGCCGAAGCGTCGCTCGGAGGTGTTACCGGGAGCAGTAACACGCACTCTGGGGCCAGGGAATATCTGCATCAGCTCGTGGTTCAGACGATCAGTGAATCCATAAAGCAAGCTGGATCCACCGGTAACAACGACATTAGCCAGCAGGTGCGGGCGGAGGTCGACGTCAACACCGGCCAAAGAAGCCTTGACAAGTTCTGGGATGGTCTGGGCGGGTGTTGGGGGAGGGAAAGACGAGTCGGGGTCTGGAATGGCAGCCTTGGCATCGAAGAGAGATTCCACAGCGCGGAAACGGTCGACACCGAAGACTTGGTTGTACCCATCGGGGAATTCGAATGGGCGACCGGGGGTAGTTCTAGCCATATCTTCGTTGGAGACGCCCGTGGGGCTGGGGGCTGAGAGCCTTGTAGGTCCAGGCCAAACCTGGACAACACATTCCTTGAACTCGGACAGTGTGCGCTCCTCAAGGAGAGCACGGTACGACGCATCGGGTGCCTTGTCGGCGGGGAAGGTCTTGTATTTCGCTTGGGGCGGTTGGCCAGCTTCAACAGCCGACTTCGAGCTGATAAGGTAATGCGGCGTAATTGTGATGGGTTGTGGGGAGTTGGCCTTGAAGATTGCCTTGATCTGCGACGAGATGTAATCACCGCCCAACGGAGAGTGCTGCACGCCCCGTTTCAGAATCATGCCATCGTGGATCGGGGTAACAGAGATGTTGGAGGCTCCAATGTCAATAACAAGGGCGGATGCTTTGCCAGAAGCGAACCTGCACATGGAATTGGGTCAGTAAATGGTAGACATATCATAGTCAGTGGGCCTGGGATACGTACGCCGCAAGAACACCAGTGCGCGCGAGATAAAAGGCTGGGGTATCCCATTTCTCCATTGCGATTTCAATGGTCTTTTCGCGTGCCTTCGCTGGGTTCCATCCAGGCTCTGTCATCAACAATGGGCTGTCCGACAAGGGCTTCTCCTCTGACTCCACCTCCATTTCCGTAGGGAGCTCGTCCGCGGAAACATCGTTTAATCCGTTCTGGAAGGGGTTGCCCGCTTTCGTGCCGGTGAGTCGCGACATAAATGAGTGCTCCCACACCTTTTCTGCCATATCCCAATCCTCGACGATTCCATCCTTGCCAATGGGGTTGTGGATGGACAGACCGGGTCGTGGGGTAACGAATACGTCGTCGCCAAATACGAGTTTCTCTTGGCCGTCGGCGTTGTATTTTCCGTAGTAGGTTGGGATCAGTGACTTGGGAGCATCTTCACCGGCAAAGCCCGCGCGAGTGGTTGAGTATCCCGGGTCTAGGACGATAGCAGACACCTCATCTGTAGTCATGCGATAATTAGCATCTTGCGCAGTGAATAGGGGTCAAGCGTTCTTTGGGATCGCAACGGCAGGTGCAATTGGAATGGCATATCTGGGATCACATACCTCCACCGTACTCGGCAGCTTGAGGTGGGTTGGAAGGGTTCATCGCGAAAGTTGTGTGGGTGTATCTTGGAAGGGAGTCGTAGCTGTCACAAGGGGTATGTGGATATTTTGGATTAAGTCGCCTGAAGACAAATCAAGACGTGACCATGCGTATCGGACGGGCAATCAGAGGGGCTGGTTGGAGGCAGGAGAAGGGCGGGTCTTTTTGGTGTAGCTTTGGCTTTAGCACCCAAACGGGCAGTTCAAGATCTGGCTTAGTCATTCGTGGTCAAACACCTGTGCTGACTCACCAAGGCAGAGCTTCAGGACATTAATCACCCTTGAATTCGCATCTTTTTGATATTTAAATTTGTAAATATCGGAGATATATGGGGTATCTGAAAATAATGGGCTGTACAAGAAAGGAAAGATAAACTGGTGATGCGGCTTACTATAATTCGAAATGAAGCAAAAAGGCTCTATACCGGGCAAGATGTACCCAATGAACAACGTTGAAGATATCATTTCCTTTGCCCTTCTTTTCTCATTCTTGATTTTCATATCTTATTGCCCTTATATTCTGCTCGAAGGCTTGGGCAGAAATAATGGGCAAGAGTAACATTTAGCTATTGGAGTAGCTGCATCAACCACCTAGGATGTCTTTGGATATATATATCGAAAGATAGTCCACCAATGTCCTTGGGAAAGTAAAAACCCCGCGAACTAAATATCTAGTTAGACTGAAATACCATAGGCTGTATACCTAAGATAATACTACAATACTTCTACTCCATCTTAATATTTGGGACCAGAAGGATACATGTAATTGGCCGCAAATCGCAGATCACCCGCGGTTGAATGCAATGCATGTACTTGGTCGGTAGCCCTTTGAAAAGGACGTCAGAAATAGCATTGGCGCAGAAATCATTATGGTATCGTATGCATATCGAGTAAAAACACATGTCCCAGAGGATCAAGTACATAAAGCCCATATCAAGGGAAACCAGCCGTTTTGGATGAGAGAAACAATCATTTCTTCCCCGCCTGTGCTTCTTTTTCCCGCATTGCAGCTCTTGCACTGCGACTGCCTCCGAGCTTCGGACCCCGAGGCGCTTCAACATTAGCCACCGGTTTTGCTGCAGGCCGAGTCCGACGCCGAGACTGCATCGCATCCATAAAGTCTCGCCTGAATTGCTCAGCAACTCGGTCATCAGCAGCTTGTTGGTCATCAGGCTGTGTTTCCTCCTCCTGTTCATCATAAATTTCCACTATAACAACAGCTAATGTTAGCAAATACACAGATCGTATAGGATTTCACTTTGAAATGTCACGCACATTTGCTCTCACGTAGTACCTCCTCCACAAGACGATCTCTTGCGATGTCTGCTTCTGTTCTCTGTTTGCGATTGCGCCATGACTTGCCGTCTGGGCCAGGGCGACCCGTCTCTGACGCAGCATGATCCACTGATGTCGGTAGCTCTCCCTTCTCCATTTGTCGAGTCGCAGCTTCTGTCCGCGCAATGTTTCGTAATGTGGCTTCGTGGCCGAGGTCGATTTCATGGAGTTTGCCTAGCGATGCAGGTTCGCGTGTCTGATGTCCAGGCAGCGACAGCACCCCGGTGACTTCTTCTTGTGTTGGTTGGTTGGAACCTGAATGATCCACTTTTGATTCAGGCTGGTAGCGCTTAGCCATCTCGGAATCTATGAATGCCATCCTTATCTCGTTAGCCCACATCAAATGAATTGGACATTTAGCTGTAGCAAAGGATTCGTACATGTGCTTGTCAACATCCACTGTCTGACCAGTGTATCCTGCGAAACGTTCATTCATTGCTCGTATCTTCTCATCCTCGGTTTCTCCGGCCGCTGGTACTAGCGCTAGTTGCTGGCCCTGATCATTTCCTAGTCGTGATGCGGTAGAAAATCCAATGCCACCCTTTCTAACTGCGCGTGGACGCCGGATATTATTGCTCGCAGGAGCTTGTGACGCGCCATGATTGTCATTTTGGTTATCGGTCTCTTCGGTGTCTGGGGTGTCATGATCGGGACGTCGTCGCATGAACTTGCGCTTTTTTGCTGGGCGAAACAGGGATTCGGTTGGCACAACGTCTTCTTGCGGGTCCATTGTGATTTGCGACAAGGTGAACTTGGGTGGTAGGGGAAAGACGAGTGGGAAATTAATTGTCAAGGTGAGGTCATTCAGCAGTGCGTGCAGACAAACTACAATTCGCCCATTCCCGACCGCCTTTTATTCTGCCTACTGTATCGGGCTTATGAAAATGAGATCATAATATGTAACCTCCCTTGTTTGTTCAAATTTAAATCTAAATTAGGGTGTTAGGATATCAATCTGCAATTCCTTCTCGGCCTGGCCTCAGTTTTCTAGCAACTGGAGGGAACCGTAGGACCCTATACTAATGATCCAGGCATATGAGGCCGCGATAGTTAGTAGAGATACAGTAGGCGGTCAAGACGTACATGATGGTTATAGGGAGTTGACCTGGGCACCAGCGTCTACCTAGGTAGTTAGCTAATATAATACATGGTTCAAATATAGTCAATGATGCAGTCGAGTTTATATCTATGTATAATGAAGCTAAGTGAGGCCAAGTAGAGATGACTGAGGTATATATTGCCATGACTGCCCAGGTGAGCTGGTCAGATTAAGGTAATTGTTAAGAATTTCCAGCTCCAAGTAACCAAATAGGTCTTCCTGATGATCTTACATACACAATCTCAATCAGTAGAGAGCCGAAATGAGTCTCATTTTTAAGATCGGAGATAATGTCGAGAAGGTTGTCCGGTGAGCCTCAGATCTCAGGAATGAGGATCCACCCATCCGGTCATAATTTTAGCCTCACAGTGCAGAACTGGGCATCAATTCTTAGATGTCAGTTTCCTCAATAGGTCAAGGTGTCAGCCTCAAACGGTATACCATGTGGCATCTCGGCCTCCTGTGCTTCTTCTAGATGTTATATTTGTGTGCACAGTTGGATACTGTAGCTGATGGTCTTACTTTTTTTTTTTCTTGTTCTTATTTCTTTTTTTAATTGATCGACTGTTTGCTTTATTGTAGGAATATATTTTTGGTTGATTTCCTTGTAATAAGGCGGGTGTGAAATCCCTGTCAATATAATCTACATATGTACAACATACTGTGTGTTGTGTGTTGTAGGAGAATAAAGTATGAGATCGAAGTTTATATTAGAGTTTGAACCTTGGAAGTGGTTCTAGCCTTCTTGAGACTGTAGATTTTGATCCTCGGAAAGAGGTTTCCTGTACGGAGGACCTCGCCAAAATCCCACATATCAATTACGCAAATTTTACTTTAGCCGAATAGCCATGGTGTTACCCCGAGGTAACTGATAATATACCAAATTTACTACGTACAACATAAATTATATGTGCCTTGGCAGAGACCCTCATCAAGAGGCCCGGGAGACTAATAATACCTTGGCTCTCGCGTTCGCAATTCGGACCAAGTATATCTTCCATAGAAGACCGAGGAGCTTGTAGTAGGTGGTATTATTTGGGATGTTGATCACAGATGAGTCGAGACACGAGGGTCAGATAACTACCTTCAACTATCGAAGTGAAATGTAAACCTCTTTGAATTGCGAGGGAAGGTCGTAGTCTATAGGGGGCGGGAAACTGGGTCACGCGCACTGATAAAGGCACATGGATATGACGCGTTTAATTTAACTGACAATTAGCTTCTAGGGCCAATTCGAGGATTATTAATAAAATAATATGCATGGATCAATCCTTCAGAGCTCAGCTGGGCAGGATTCCCGAGATCGGGGATTCTCAGACGAAAAGTTGTACTCCGCACCTAACCGATGTATGTTTTTGCCGATGCTATCCATGAATAAAAAAATTACAACATGACCCCGGATGGGTCGGATCGGGGTCTATCGTCTGGTCTGATCGAGGATTGAAAGTGATAGATGCAAATAACCGAGGTGTATCAGGACACTACGGGAGAGAAAGGCCGAGAAGATCCCTAGTTTAGGGTGGTTGAGCCTCTATGCTATGCGGTGTAGATGCAAGCAGTGTCCTTTCAATCTGGCCGTTACAAAAGCCGCTGACATACGTTTGCTTAATACATCCATCTAGTTATTGGCCAGCTTTTTTTACCCTTATCATAGATATCCGCTAGACCCCGCAAATAATGTTGAAATCTCTGACTGCGGGTGAGCCGAATACGTCCACGGTGTGTGTGGAGGTGTGTCATCCTGACTGAGTCTTCCTCAACAATACTTCTCGGACATCTCTCGGAGAACGGAGAACGCGGGAAGGGATCCACCTGGGAAGAATGCGATGTACATCGTCAAGGACAACGTTGGCTCGCTTAACGAGAATGACTTCCCTTTTCTTTTTCGTTCCACGTCCCAATGACCCAATTCCCCACGATTTGCAATATAAGAAACAGTGTACGACAATACGGGAAAATCCGGAGAGTGACCGAGATGGTGGGGTGCATTGCATTTCCCCTCGGCATCCCCAGGTTAGATTCGTTGATATCTTGGCGCTTGGCAGAAGTGGACAAGCCTTTAGGGCTAGCTCAAGCCTTTGCTTGGACCTATGAATGCCGAGACCGGCCCGAATGAGGCAATGGGTGGCCAGGAACCAAACCAAAAAAACTGCCCAGTTGAAAATTTCTGAAAATTTCTGAAATTTTCATGCCGGCACTCGTCGGAAAATAAATTACCTTAAACAGTTTTTTGGCCCCTACCTCTCTTTTCCTTCATTCCATATTTGGTAATATGAGAGAGATGCCCAGGTGGGATTGGAAGCCGTCTGTGCTCCGATTTTCGGCATTTCCTCCAATCAATCCTCGACCGTCAGCGAGATCATCCCCCCCCCGGGCCCGCCACTTAACTTTGATTTTCGGCCCTAAGTCCATGGATCAAAGCGGTCTCTCACTCGGGAGTGGCAAAGGGGCGGGATCCTTGCACACCGGGACCAAACCTACCCCGTGGAGTCGGCGATGTGACCGAGTCACAGTCGGACATTTGTCGAAATTTGACCAAAAAAAGTGGTACCCTGGTGGAGATGTGTTATCCACTGTGGAAATTCTCCAGCCCACAAGTACAGAATACTGTACCGAAGCACAGCATGTATTATTTTTTTCTGATGCGGGGTCTCCACGAGGAGGTTGACCGAAGCAGGGTATAAACTCATGGAGAGACCCGCCCTTTTCTCTTTGTTTCTCTCATCCCTCAGAGTGACCTTTTCTACACATACTCCAACATGGTCAGCTTATTCCGAGGAAAGGCGCTGAGCGTAGCGCAGGCATTGCTCATCGTAGCACCGGCCTTCATCGTCTTCGGTTACAACCAGTCTGGCTTGGGCCCTCTGGCTACATTGGAGAGCTGGGTCAGTGTTTTCCCGGAAATCGACACAATCAACACCACGGGTGCCGAACGCGCACAACACTCCACAGGCAAGGGTACCGTCATCGGATCCTTCCAGCTCGGTGCTCTATTCGGAGCCTTGTCGTGTACATTCCTTGGTGACCGCCTCGGTCGCCGCAAGACTATTTTCTTGGGTGCTATCCTGACTATCATCGGCCAAGTGCTACAGACTGCGGCTTATGGATTGCCACAATTCGTCGTCGGCCGTGTCATCCTCGGTCTCGGTGTCGGTCAACTGAGTGTTGCCGTTCCCGTCTGGCAGTCAGAGTGCACGTCGGCCAAACATCGTGGACAACACGTTGTTGTGGACGGTATCTGTATCTGTTTGGGTTACGTTCTCTGTAACTGGATTGATTTTGGCTTGAGCAAAGTCTCCGGGGACTTACAGTGGCGTATTCCCTTGGCCATTTCCCTCTTCTTCTCCCTCGTTGTCGTGTTCTCAGTCTTTTTGCTTCCCGAGTCTCCTCGATGGCTCGTGCGAGTTGGCCGCATTGAAGAGGCTACCTGCAGTCTCGCCGCCTACAAGGGTCTCCCTGACGAGGATGAGGCCGTCCGTGTCGAAATTGCCGGCATTGAGACCTCACTCGAGAGCACGGTTAACAGCACCTCCCTCATGGATATCTTCAGCTTCAACAAGCCCGACGATGAGCGCCTTCTATACCGGTTCTGTCTGTGCGTCGCACTGCAATTCTTCCAGCAGATGTGTGGTGGTAACCTGATCTCGACATACGTGTCAACAATCTTCGAAGAGAACCTGAACATGGACAGCGACCTGGCTCGCATTCTGTCTTCATGTGCCATGACTTGGAAGTTCTTCTGCAGCTTCATTTCCTTCTTCGCCATCGATCGCCTCGGCCGCCGCAAGATTTTCATGATCAGTGGTACTGGTATGTCTGTCTGCATGACTGTCCTCGCCATCACCAACAGCTTCAAGGACAACAAAAACGCGTCGATTGTTTCGGCCGTCTTCATCTTCCTTTTCAACTCCTTCTACCCTGTCGGCTTCCTCGGCGGTAACTTCCTCTACTGTACCGAAGTCGCTCCTATGCGTCTCCGTGTCGCCATGTCCGCCATCTCCACTGGTAACCACTGGCTGTGGAACTTCGTGGTTG
This sequence comes from Penicillium palitans, assembly GCA_019190355.1. Classification (NCBI taxonomy): domain Eukaryota; kingdom Fungi; phylum Ascomycota; class Eurotiomycetes; order Eurotiales; family Aspergillaceae; genus Penicillium; species Penicillium palitans. Next base: position 710,963 of record JAHAQQ010000004.1, on the reverse strand, counting down.
TCATGATCACCCCCGTCGCGCTCGATACCATTGGATACAAGTACTACATCGTGTACGCCGTCATTTCTGCCTGCATTCCAATCTCGGTTTACTTCTTCTTCCCCGAGACCATGAACCGCAACCTGGAGGCTCTGAACCATGTCTTCCGCGATGCCCAGACTCCATGGGATATTGTCTCCATGGCTCGTCACCTGCCCCAGGGTGAGGCTGCTGAGGTGGATGTCTGGATGCGGACCGAGGAGAAGGGTGCCGTTGACCAGAAGGAGAATGCTTAAACATAGATTGAATTGTTGAGACTTTGCGAACTGTATATACTATATCTGATGATGATGATTGAATGGGTCTCTAGTACAATTCAAATAGATGAGGCCATTATATTGAGCCTGTCAAGAATTTCAAATTTCCATTACTTCTATTATTTCCCCTTGAAATGTCGTATGAACACTAAGTAAATATAATTTCCCCCAAGAACTTGGCACTGAACACCCTATAGTCTAATATCGCCTCAACTTGGGAGATCCAACATAGTTGCCTCTTTCACTATGGTAGCATGATACACCTATACATTTCATCCACATAATGAGATTGTCCAGTTGATGCAGAAGATGGTATTGGCAACACTCTTGAGGAACCTCAAGTTAAGTTCTTTGTCTTCTATTCTTGTAACTCTCTCGACTTCCAAGCTTACTATCTTTAAGTTGATATACTATGTCATTGTCACTGATACATTCCCCTTCTCATTGTTTTCTCAAGGTTATCCAGTCCACTTCGAGTTTCTTTGTCTTCCAAGGCTATGTTTGGATGTCTTCCTTGTCCACATCGTCGAACTGTGGTTTAATTGCTCATCCTTTATTTTTATTTTCTTTGATCCTATTTCTGGTAAACTTTGTGTTTGATCACGATGAGGCTAACACTAACTTCAACAAAGGTCATTCAAATGTCCGGAGCTACCTATATAACCCCTCTCCGCATGTCTCATGGTCTTCATTCCAAGCACATTATCCAACACTAACACTTGATCAAATCTAACTTCAATTGTTTTAGTTATACCAAAATACCAGTACAATGTTGAGGAGGATTCGCCACTCGCTGTTGTGTTTTCCAAGACGCCGGTGCGATTGTGACGACGACAGCGACTCTTCTGGAGCCCAACCTAACCGCCCATGGGAAATAGCACCAGAGGGCGCCCTCCGTCAACCACTTCCTACGAACGTAGTCAGAGGCGCGGCTCCAGCTAACCAACCCCAAGCTGGCAGTGAAGGTGAAGACATCAGTGAATATGAGTATAGCAGTGAGGATGATTATCCTCCAGCTCCCCCACCCAGCGAGGTTTCCCTGTCCGATGTTTCTCACACAGGAATATCACCCGCAATGAGTGAGACAAATCTCGATGATGAATCTTCGTCGGGTGATGACCCATACTCCCTTTCAACAGGAAAACATCACACAGACAGCCCGCCCGAGGTAAGTGATACTGATTCCAACGAGAGTTCATCTGGTGGTGACTTCTATTCTGTCGCAACAAGAAATTCACACACGGGTATTACTCCCGAGATGAGTGATGCCGGCCTCAGTGAGTCCCAATATGAATCATTCCCAGAATCAGGAGAGAGCTCTCTTTTCGTGAGTGCAGGTGAATACAATACCGATGACGATGACTATAATGGAGCAGATGAAGAGAGCCTTGATCTGAACCAAGATGACGACGAAGAAATGTACGAAGATCCGATGGAGTCCGAAGAACCCGAAACTACCAGCCAAGAATGGCCGAGCGATTCTAGTGACAGGAGGCGTCGGCGTTCTCTAGATAACCAAGCTCAAGCCGATGCTGAACACAGGGGTCTTTATGGATCGAGGGACAGTAGTGCCAGCAGCAAGCGCCAGCGTCTTGAAGGCTCGGCCGACACCTCAACCGGGAGAGTGAGGGCCGGCATTGAACCGACAGCGAAGGATGTGACCAGGTACAGAAAGATAGGAGCACAATACCAAGCATGGATCGACAATTCCCAAGCGCCAGGGTGCCGAATTCAACCGGCAACACTAACTATAGAGGAGATGACTGACGAAGCGCAACCAATTCCCTGGAAAGTCGATGAATCGTATTTCACCGCCGAGCCTACGCTATTAGAAGGCGGCGACGTCGAATCGATGAATATTGCTCGCGGCGGTCCACGGTGGCGCTACACACACCTCCGACAGGACCCGGGGCCAAACACGCACGAAGCTAATGAATTTGAACACCGGGTTGCTCGTGGAGTTCTTGTTGCTGAGAGAATTTGTAGGGAAGACGGTCCTCATTGGAATGAGGTCGCTCGTGCTCAATATTTGCTTGATTTTAACTTGAAAACTCTGAGACATGTTATCATTACTGACATCGGGAATGAAGAAACAGCTTCATATATACGCCATGAACTATACCCCAGAGTGGGTGTCATATGGTCGCAGGCTCAAAGCGTTGATTGTATGGTATTTAAGCATGGTACTGCTGAGTATCAAGAGCTTCTCGGGACGAAGTTGGGTAAAGCTACGGCTTGTCTTATTCTTTCTTCATTCCCTAGGGGCACGATGAAGATCGCTCGTATTGTCACTTGGTGCAATTCGGCCGCGCCGCAGATGCGATTTGAGATTGAACCTATTATTGCTTTGCCTATTGCTTTGGCTACAGCTGCATGATCTACACGATTTGATTAATTAGATGTAATTGCATCTACTGGTGTTAGTGTCTAATTTCTGGAACCTTTTATATATACATAGAAATTATCATTTTGCTACGATAATATCCTAAACCCCTGCTATGGTAGATAACATTCTGTTTAGAAAAGTAGGCATTAGTTGGGTCGCTCATACAAATGGAATGACTTCTAAGCTTAGCATTCTCCATATACTATGCTATTATTTTTCAGAAAAAAGAAAAACAAAAACATTTATTAATAGGTATACTTTGTACAACGGCTTGAGGCCTAGATGATTTTAGGAACTCATCAGAAATGTTCAAGTCAAGAACTTATACAAGAATGGAAGAAGGACACAGTCACAGATTGCCAAAAAAATAAACACAGGCCATGAAGTTAGCGAACAAAGTACCAGTACTAGTATCATACGGCATCGGCAATGATAACCTCGGCAGCCTTCTCGCTGATCATATAAATGGGCAGGGCGATATAGTACCCCGGAATTTTGGGAAACACTGACGCATCAACAACACGTAGCCCGTCAACTCCACGAACACGGAAGTCAGCATCCAGCACAGCCTGAGGATCTCCATCTTCTCCAATAGCAGCAGTACAGCAGGCATGGTGACCCCATGCCTCTTGCTTAATGAAGTCTTTCATCTCACTCTCGGTAGTGACATTGGGCCCCGGCCAGACCTCTTCAAATCCGCCATCGAGGGGAATAAGGTCATCGAAGATTGTGCGGGAGAATTGCATTGCTTCGTATACAGCTTGAAGGTCCTTATCATCTGCACCGTCCGTGGTCACTCCGGCATCAAACGAGTGGAAGTTGATAAGGGGCGTATCACGCGGGTCAGTAGATCGGAGCTCAACCGTGCCAGCATTGTTGCGGGAGCGAGACTTCAATGTAATCCAGGTCCAGTGCTGGGCATCTTTGAGACCCTCATAAGAGTAGTTAGGGTAATAGCCAGGGAAGTTGACGGGTGCTCCTGAAATCAATAGGTCGGGTTCATCCTCTGCGACAGAAGACTTGCGAATGATGGCGATGGCAACTCCATTGGTGGTATATGTGCCTTTGAAGAGGGGGTCGTTTTCATATTGTTCCAGACATGGGTCGGGAAGAGAATACAAAAACGTACACTTGGATGTGAGGACGAAATCGGTAGGTGACTTGCCCACTGTGCCCGTCTCGTATCGGTCCTGAAGATTGCGACCGACGCCGGGGAGATCGACTAGAGTTGAAATTCCAAGCTTGGATAACTCCTCCTTTGGACCAATGCCACTCAGCTTCAGCAGTTGGGGAGTGTTGAACGAGCCTGCAGCCAGGATCACTTCGCGAGCAGCGCTAGCACTACCTGGTGTCCCATTAGACGATGTCTGGGAAGCCCGGGGGTCCGCACGATAGAGACTCTGTCCCCGAAGATAGTCAACCCCGGTAGCCCGTGGCTTAGCTCCAGTGGTGTCGAACCGAAGCTTCGTTACTAGGGTGTTCAACTGGATATCAAGGTGATATTTTCGCGAACCATCGGAGTTCACAGCGTTAACTGTCTTCATGAGGAATTCTCGAGGACCTGTACGCTTGTACTCAGGAACATCCACCGCGAGAGGAACTTGGTATGGACCTTCCTCGTAGTCGCGCGAGGGAAGGGGGTTGTTTAAGTCACGTAGTAGGATTCCTGCAAGGCCTGTGACCGTGGTAATCAATTTACCCAATAGTGTTTGACCCGCGGCGGTCGCACCGGCCAGGATCAAGGATAGAATCTTTTGGTCTTCAATAACGAGACGCAAGTCTGTAAGACTCGTTGTAAGCCATCCGTCGAATCCGTGGCCCACAATGCTGCTGGGAAGATATCGGTTGCGCTCTAGTCTCTGAAAGTATTGTCGCATATTTGAGGCGGACCATGAATCATTGCCAGTGAGACTGGCGAGTTGCTCCCAGTCATTTTCGTACGGGTAGATAGTGCTATCAAGATACTGGTCAGCATATGATAGCCACGTCTGGTAGAAACCACGGAGAAGATATGGCGTACATCATGGCATTGTGAGCAGAGCATCCACCCAAAGTACCTGCTCGAGGGTACAGAATCCCCAAAGGCTCGGAGCCATTGGGCGCAGTGCTTCCAACATGGAGGTCACCGGCAGGTGTCCGGTAAGTCATCTTGCTGTCTTCTTTTTGACGAGTCAAGTTCGAGTAATGGTTCACGAAATAATCCCATTTCATCGGCTCGTATTCAGTGGACTGGAGTTGCAGCGCAGGGACAATTTGCTGGGTCGCATTCCCCTGGTCATCTCCTGCTTCTAGCAGAAGCACCTTGTATCCCGCAATAGCCAGTCGTGCCGCTACAGGGCCACCTCCAGCGCCAGAGCCAACAATGACATAATCATACTTCGTAGTGGAATTCCCGTTATCCGAAGACCGCTTGTGCGTGCCATGATATCGATGGCTCAGCCCATGATCACTATATTATGGCGTTAGTCTTCTGTGTCATTAAGGTCTGGGTAGGGACTGAAGATGCACCTACAAAGCCAAGACAACTGAAAAGGTGGACAGTAGTCCAACTACTGCAGAAAGACGCATGACGAAAGAGAAAGGACGGGTACTCCGGAACTAAAAGGAAAAAAAAGCCAAGAAGAAACACTCGGCAGACAAAAAACGAGCAATTTGGGATATATGAATGCCCACAACCTCTTCTCCTGGCTCTCTTATAAGACCGCCATAGAAGCAAAAGCACCGCGAGCACCCATGATACAATATTCGGCCGCGCTACCAAGTACATTCCTTCATTTTCCTTACAAAGTGATCGACATAAGCTTCCACTTTCCAATTAGCCTGTATCACGCATGGATATCCATCCCGCGACAAGACGCCAATGCAGCCCTAGTAACAGACTATTCTGTACATAGGAATGGCTCTCACTCGTATTGAACTAGGTCTGAGCGCAGCCGTGTCTTGGCAAAGTCGAGATAGACGTTGATACCTTTGGCTTTTGGGACTCGCCGGCCGATCAATTTGTTCTGGACCTTGTCCATTCGTGCCGACCTCCTAGCGTCTTCTCTCTGCCGTTTGACATGCAGATCATACCGAACAGCCACCAATTTAACGGTGAAGCTACGCCCTCAGTTTAGAGTTTCGGGCCCGGGAGGGACATTGCTGCTAAGCCATCCATGGATATTATCGGGGAAATCACGGAGTAAATAGGATCTGATATTTATACTGGATGTGAGACACCAAAGCCAGCTACCTGGGAATTGCCAATTGCTTGCTCCACTCTTCGGCTAAAAGGATGCAAAGGATCATTCCGTGCCTGAAAGCTAAAGCCCCTTATTGTTGTTGCAGAATCGGGGATGTAGCGATGTTATCTTGCTTTGTTCCTATTTGGCTAACGCCTGCTGAAATATCCTCTTATATTATATGGGGTTAAGTTAATATCAAAAGAAAGTATGACACTTGTGAATAATTATAGTTTTTATCATGCTTGATTATGTTGAATACATATTTGAAAAATAAATACATTAAAGAGAAACATCGTCTCTTTTGTGAGAGCTAGTAAAATAATAACTGAAAATAAATTCAATGATAGAAATGAAATGAAATGAAGAAAATTAAGGATATTTTTCCCACGTAAGAAGACACCCCCATTTTCACCCTTAAACTACACCGGGTGGGGGTGATGTAGCCGGGTTTCATCAGACGTGTCCACCTCATCAAGTGGGTAGAATTGCCGGTCAGCACTCTTGCTCTGCCCAAGGATACCCGCGAATTGAGATCTATTCCCACGGGAATGAGAGTTCATCGCATATGAGGATGATTTGGCCGGCTCAGTATCGCCAAAGAGTCCGGGGGATACACGACGTAGTAAGGATCTAATGGCAGGCAGACACGCACATATAACGCCAACATCGCATTCAATAGTACTCCAATACCCAATTGTCACGTAATCCCCTTACAGATGTCAATAAAACTGCACATATCGAAAGAGGAAAGAGAAAGAGAAAGAGAAGGAATACTCACATGTTAGGTTAGTGGTGGAAGCAAAGTGAATGAGTGAATTCAGCCGCAGGATGCTGATAAGGGTGACACTGAGCTCATGAGTTAGTCAATGAAATTGTGGAATAGGCTGGAAGGGAAGCGTACAAAATACCTAGGCTAAACATGCAAATAACAAATGCTTTTCGTTTCACCGAAAGGTTTAAACGGTATAGCTGGCGCAGTGGAAGCACCATGACAACTATATCAAGGACCATGTTGAGCACTGCCGCTGCCCAGCCCTGTGCGTTGATATGGTTGCACTTATAGTTCTCCTCTTCATACCAGCGATGCCACGCTCCGGGCAGAGGTCGACACTGGAACACCGAGATCAAGATAAAGGCAATCCAGTAGGACACGTTCAGTGCAATTGCCACGTAAGTTGCTGTGCGGAACTTCCGATCAGGGAAGATACGAAGGTAGAAACAGCAAATTGATATTTTGGTCAGCGGGAGAATGCTCAGATAGAGTAATTCATCCCAAAAGTAGACCTAGCGTAATTAGACAAATTGGCCTTGGCAATAGCATGAAGTCAGGGTGTATAGTAGTACTCACATAAAGAATATGGGTGATGTTGTCGAAAGGAAGAGTCCACATATCCTTTCCTAAACCTGCATTGGCCACTGTACAGAACGGTTAGTCGAGTGAACGTGCGTTTAGCCAACTGCAAATGGAACCATACAGACAACCGAGAGTGCTGAAAGTGGAATGAGGAAAAGCTGTAAATTTCCAGTTAGAAGAAAATTCGGTTCAAGCAAAGGGGAAGGCTGTATATACCATTGTTAATATCATTGTCCAATCATCCGCGCCAAAGATGCCACCACAGCAGCTCAATCGAGCCAGCATCCGGAGAATGAAAGCGATAAGGGCTACAATTCCACCTCCAACCCCTGCATAAGAAACAATTTTTGTGTGGTCCCGGATAGGGACCCCGCACGCCGATGATGTGACATTTTTTGTAGCTTGTGTCTGTTAGCAGTGATGACCAGTGGGATGAAAGATGAAATCATTAACTCACCCAGAGATTCTCGAATTGTGCAGCTAGAAACAACGCATTTCTGGAGAACAGCTGTGTACCGTGCATCATTGCATAGACATGCCTGGTCGGTTGTCTCGCAGGACGATTGGGACACCGAAGTCATCATACAATCCAGCTTCGAAGGGTTAGTGTTATGAGTTCGCATCAAAAGAGGGGCAGAAGGACTGCACTACCTACCGCACACGAGGGTAAAACGGCTGCCAGCTGTTCCATCCCTGCTATCACAGTTGTTGCGAACAAGGCGGCCGCGAGGGCTGCCGTACTGAACAAACGCATGGTGAAATTCGCAGGGAATGATGCATTCGCGATCATGAGACTGAAAGAGAAGACATGGGCCGAATTTGATCAGTCGAGTCAGGATAATCTAATCTTATGAGATCCATGACGATCCCTTGGCCAGGATATAAGAGTTGTTCTGCCTCTCCATTGGGGTTGTTAGCGTATGAACACCATAAGTCTAAATGCCGCGTTTGTGCTCACTGGAAACTTAGCTATCCACTTGCTCAGGTGTTTGGGTACCAGATCTGCCGTTGGCAGGATTTTGGGCACTGTTTCAGCTCCCTGCCAAGCATCCCGTCGTGGTCTGGAATTAGTCTACAGATTCAGAAGTTCCTGATGTAAAAGACACAGGTTCTCCGTACGAGCACTTTCCATACAGCCATACAACCAGTAACCTTGAACGTCTTTTGGGCTCCATCGAGAAGTCATCTCTGGTGGGAATGGTGGCTGATTTAGAAAATTGGGATCTGCACTTGTACGAGGCTTTCCCCAGCTATTGGCCCTCTCTAGACGTTTTAGGGACGGCAAATACCGGTCTAGCGTTCATCCAGCAAACCAAAAAGCTTGACAAGTCGCTGATTTAACTTCGGATTTTGACAGTCTACCCACTCGGAACGAATTTCTGCGTTCCCTGCCTATAATTAACCCTTATCGTCTCTAGAAAGACCCACAAGCGGGACAGGTTCCGGGAAAATGGCTGTTCTAGCACATTGTCGCTTACACCCCATGGAGAACATCCGAATATTATCCGTAGTGGGTCTACAGTCCTGTCGCCTGAGGGAAAGATCGCTTCGATATTTACGATCTACGCCCACATTTTGACACATATATATGTTGTAGCTTAAAGGCCCAGGACTTTTGATCGGCGCTGTCATTGAACTAAGATTTGACTTCACCGCGAGGCGTTCGCTAAGGTTCGTGTCCCGCCACAAGAGCGTTCCAGTATTCCCAATTCAGGTCTGATCAACATCAACATACAAATATGTTTATAATCCACCCGCGATATAGCCAAACGGACGACCATACTCCGTGCAGAAATCAGGGGCCTGTGCCGTGCTATTCGCAGCGGCAATACAACTGCCATACAGCTGCCGAGTTGTTTCCACAATGTAATCCTTCGGCGTAATTGAATATTTTGTACAGTGGACTCCGGCGCTAAGACGGGCCATTCAGGGGATCATAATTTCTCAGCATGTGTACAACTCGGAGATTTACCTAGGCACGTAATTGCCGCGGAATATCTAAGGGAGACATTGTTCCACTCTTCTAGCACAGTGTTCATCAGTCACTCGTTACATGGTCATTCCTTCGATCCCAAGGGGAAACTGGCATTTCTAGTGGAGAACCAACACATTTGTTCATCATGCGCATCTTAACTACAGGGCTATTGCTCTGGCTACTATCGCTTATTAACCTAGTATCAGCCTTCCCGGGGTCGATGAATGGCCACGATGGCCACTCAGGACATCAAAGTATGTACAAGCGTTGCCCATATGCAAACATCCAGGACCAAGTCAAGCCGAAGACGGAACATGAAAAGCGGTTTCTATTTAGTTTGATGAAATCGCCTATTGATAGTACGTCGCAAAATTCCTCTTATGCCGCCACAGTTTGTAACGAAAACTCTAGTTACCGGCGAACATGCATTCCAACCCCCGGACTTCGAGAACGGTGACCAGCGAGGCCCTTGCCCAGGTCTCAATGCACTCGCAAACCATGGATACATTCCGCGGAGCGGAGTAGTATCGGTAGGTTATTCCTGTGCAACTGACGTGAACACCTAAGCTAAACGTGAAAAGTTTGTAAATGTGATTGCCGCGATCAACAAAGGTACAATTGCCCCATGAAAGTACTGATGCCGCATATTCTGACCTTTATTCTACAGTCTATGGCATGGGCGTTGATTTGGCTACCGTCCTCGCGATCATGGGTACTGTCTGGACTGGGGACGTGCTGTCTCTCGATCCTAGTTTCTCCATTGGGGGTCCCGATACTGGCGTTAACAACCTTCTAAATAACTTGGGTGGTGTTCTCGGTTAGACCATCTTTACTTGGTTGCAGATATCTGTCGATCGCTAACATTACCTACAGGTGAACCCCAGGGCCTGATTGGCTCGCACAACTTTATCGAAGCAGACTCCTCCAACACGCGAGACGATCTCTACGTTACGGGCAACAGCTGGACACTGAACATGGACAAGTTCATGACGTGGTATAATATGTCTTCCGACGGCACTTACGATATGAGTCTTATGGCCAAACGCGCAAAGATCCGTATGGATCAAACTATCCATACAAATCCCGATTTCTACTACGGACCTGTGACTGGGCTCATTGCGCGCAACGCCGGTTACCTTTTCGCAGGTCGACTGTTTCGAAACCACTCGACTGAAAATCCAGAGGGAACGTTGAGTAAGTTGATGCAATAGAGCTTTGAATGTGACTGGTTATGCGGGATTTGCTAACGCCCACCCTAGCTAAGAGCCACCTCCGGGATTTCTATGGCATTTACGGCCCGGAACATAATCTCACCTACCGCGAAGGTTGGGAGAGGATACCCGAGAACTGGTACAAGACGCCTGTGGACTACGGACTCATCTCACTCAACGTGGATCTCATTGGCTTCATATCGAGATATCCGGAGCTTGGCAGGTAAGAGCCCATGTCAGATTCTCCATATTGAACAGTTTCTAACGATAATCTGAATACAGTATTGGAGGCAATACGGGTGAAGTAGATAGCTTTGCCGGAGTTGATCTAGGGGACTTGACAGGTGGTGTCTTGAACCTGGCCGGCCTGCTGAAGGATAATAACCTGCTGTGCTTCGTGACTGAAGTGTTGAAGTTTGCCAGCCCCAACGCGCTTGCTGGGATATACTCGACCGTAGCTAAGCCGTTGGAGTTTGTCACCAATATTCTCGCTGTGCCTTTGCTGAACTTTACTTGTCCGGCATTCCAAGATCTTCAGATGGGAGGGAAGCCGCTATGGGAGGCGCTTCAAGACGACTTCCCCGGTGCTTTGAAGAGCAACCGTTCGCTTTAGATATTGTGGGCTTGCTGGTATTGGTGGTACTATAGACGATTAAGCGATCCGTTTCTTAGTAGAATATTTTGCTAATAATGTTCGACTTGCCTTCCTGCGAAAAGCCGAAATGGGTATATGTAGTTAGATGGGGTGCTGTTCTAAGACACGCACTAGCGCATGTAGATTTAGGAAAATATAGATCCTTAAAGTAGGAAATTAGGAATATGCAGCTTGGTATTTTATGGTGACTTGCATATAGTTGTTGTTGTTGTTGACATCCTGGTGTTGTCTGCATTAGTAGTTCTGGGGACTGTGTGATGATAGCAGAAGTGTCAAAATATCCACCATGCGGCTCAGTGGTTTAGTGGGATAATTCATCTTTCGGGAGAAATCTCTGATTTCAAAAGAAATTACCTAATTTAGATGAGGTCCCGGGTTCGATTCCCGGCTGAGCCCCATTTTTTGCTTTTTTATTTTGTTAGTAGTCTAACTGTTATGTATTTACAATATTAATATTCCTAAGGCTACCTATATACTACATTTTATGAGGAGAGGCTGGAGATGCGGAAAGGCCGGAGTAAACCATGGATGGCACTTACATACTGCCACGTATGAGGAAGCTATAAATATGCACAAGGTGGAAGATGATTTAGATGTCAGAACTGATTCACTACTCTGATCTTGGCATTTCTTTTCCCTGCCATAACATTACAATAAATTCGGCTTCTTCGATTTAGTCCAGTTATATTTTCGAGAAGAGATAGGATAAAAGCGACGGATACACATACCTAAATAATACGGTATACTTGCTGATTGTGAGTAGGACCCAGAAGCTTCTACTTCAGCAAACTTGCAGTCAGCTAAATGGCGTTGCGCGCCATCGAAAGTGCTGCGAGGAGGCTTTGTGTCATGAGGATGAAACTCTTTCATCACGAAAATTTGTTGAATATGGGATTGGAGACATTGGCAATGTCCGATGAATCCTGCAGTTCTATATCACAAGAACTGTCCTTATAGTGGAGCCCTCGGAAGCAAGCGTTGTTGCATCAACGACGTGAATGCGTTGTATTACTAGCTACATGTGGTAGTCTGAATAAAATCCCGGCCACGGGTTTGCATCCTTCTCTGGGTCATAGCCGCTTTCTTCCGCCCCCTGGGCATCAAAAGCTTCACCCTCAATTACAGCATGTAAGGACTGGTGTACATCCTTTTCGTATTCTGCAACAGTCTATGTATTGTCCGGCAGCTGTGGTAGGCGAAGAAAAATCATCTCCCAGTTGGAAGCGAAGCGATACAAGGATGAGTCGTTGCAAATGGCAGGCCGATCTAACTTGCCTTTAAGATGACTTTAAACGCAAACCTAGAGCCATCGGAGGAAGGCTCATGGCAGGCGCGAAGCCAATAAGGACCATCACCCAACAGACGCTCAGTGCACGGCTGATCCAATAGCTCTTGTCTTTCCGTTACAGGAGTCGCAGGGGTCAAGATTAAAGTACCTGACCACCACGGACTCCAAATGCCACAAATCCAGAGAAAATTTGTTCTCGTTGGCCACCCGTAGATAGCGATGAGTTTCTTGCCATTGCTCCTTGAATGTTGTTAAAATATGCACATACCATAAAACGCCCAAGAATTTACCCAAAGAAAACAAATCAGCCCGCCAAGCCCGGGAATCCCATATTGAAACAGGAATGGCTGGCCTTGCGAAAAATGGTAATTATGGCACAGAGTGTGAGTGAGTGAGTGAGTGAGTTTGTGATTGTCTCAGTACTTGAGATCGGTTTCTTGGTAGGGGCTACCGCAAGGCTTATCCTTGATTGTCTCCAGCAGTAGGCGCCAAGTGGGGAATGTCTTAGGACCATGAGCTTGACATTTGAAGCCGAAGGAGGGGTTGGAAAAAGTAGGGAATTGGATGCGAGAGGGAAAGGAAGCGAAAGAGAAGCTGTTAGATTTGGGGTCTACCCCGCCTTAGTTCTGTGGACCACTGCACTACTCCGTACTATGTATAACATCAAACAAAGAACTGTCATCTGCCAAGGTCATTAGGCCCCCCTGCTAAACAGAAGTAGCACATCGCATGCGAGAACTAATTAGGTGGTGCGGCCAATAACAGACCAAGGGCAAACCACCTCATGCAACTAAGCGGTAGCTCTAAGCTATTGTCCGTGTCTCGCAACGAAAATAAATGCCCCGACTGAGCGGTGAGAACCATCTACAAATAAATGGACGGGTTTGAGGGCTATGGTCGCTAAGACGACTAGGATTGTTTAGTATCGGGGTAGTGCGCGGACTAACTATGTGGGGCGATGTTGGCCTGAACTATGATCCCGATATTGGGGTTGTCTCTGTGTAATTGCCCGTAGGTGATTCTGTCAACCTGTATGAGTTGAATTGAGTTTGATAGTGGCGCCAAAGTATTCCAGACTACCCCAAAGCACGATTGACGGGTGTAACCCAAGACATCCCTAGAACCCAAATAGGAAGTCGGTTATGTCCATTTTTTGTACCGGAAATTTAAGGTTGGACCTACATATAAGGACCGATCCCCCGGCTTTAGATGTTTCGGATCTGTACACATCTATCCACTTCTCAACGCGTTAATCGCTTTTTTACAATGCGCGTGTTGTGGACTTTACCAGTACTGGCAATCTCAGCCCAAGCCATCAAAACAACTGGGTGTCCTCTTCTGGGACCAGCTTTCCCTGCCCCTACCGCTCTGTCAGAAGATTCCACATTTCTCAGCAAGGCTGAGGAGCTGACCTCAAAGCTCAATGGTGCCATTGAGGATGGAAGTTTACCTTCCATATCTTTCGCAGTACAGGTCTTCAGCAGCGAGGAGGACGATTCCGCATTCGGTTTCTACCACACAGATGATCTAATTAAAGAGGGATCTGTGGGGGTTCAAGAGGTAGACGAGAATACCGTGTTCCGCATTGGCAGCATATCAAAGCTGTGGACTATGTTTCTCCTCATGACCTTGGGAGGGACACGGTACTTCCACGAGCCTGTTGCGATATACGTGCCTGAGCTGCAAACAAAGTATAGCCCAGCACAAACAAAGGACAAAATTAAGTATCTGCAATGGCGCGATGTGACGATTGGCGAACTGGCTAGTCACCAAGCGGGCCTTACAAGAGACTGTATGATAATAATACCCCGATGACCCAAATGCGCAATATGAAAAGAAACTGACCCTGGATTCTAGATGCGTTTGGAGACCTTGGATTCCAGTCGGACCTTCTACAAAGCCTGGGGTTCCCCTCGCTTTCAAAAAATGAGCAACTGACCTGTGGGAGTGAGGATACGTGCGATAGGGAAGGTAAATCAATTGTATCTGCTTACATTATCGCTCGAATTGTTTGGCTGACAGAGGGAATGTTTTCAAGGATTTTTCCGCGGCATTTTAAAAACGCGTGAGTAGGGTGATTCCGTTGAATCTGGATATGCCCCTAACATGATCTATTAGATCCCTTGACTTCGACTTCTCACACACCGATATACTCGAACGCAGGATATCAAATTCTAGGCTATGTATTGGAGGCAATTGGAAAAGCCGACTATGAAGACATATTAATAGACCGTCTTATCAAGCCACTGAATTTGACTCGGTCCAGCCTTCATGTCCCGGACCCCAGCTTCGCGGTGATTCCCTACAATGAGACTTTCAGTTGGTTTGAGTATGAGTCTGGCGAAGAATCTCCGTGAGTGTCAATAAGCCAGTTGGTGTACCCATAGCTTACACATTACTAGTGCTGGAAACATCTTCTCTTCAGCAAACGATATGGCCAAATTCGGCCGTGCCGTTCTTTCCAGCGCCCTTGTTGACCCTGCCGTGACAAGGAGGTGGATGAAGCCCGTAGCACACACGTCATCCCTGCAACATTCCGTGGGCGCCCCCTGGGAGATTTATACATTTTTGACACCTCGTCGGGTTGACCTATACACCAAGGCTGGGGATATTGGACTGTACTCCAGTACCATCGCCCTTTCACCAGATCACAATACCGGCTTCACGGTTCTAGTCGCCGGTGATAACTCACACGCGATGACAACCACCATCGCAGAGGTGGTGGCCGATATTATGCTTCCCGCGCTTGATGAAGTAGCCAAAGGCCAAGCTCTTGAACGCTTTGGGGGCACATATGCCTTGACAAGCGGATCCTCCAATTTCTCTATCACTATCACGGCCGATGACGGGCCTGGTTTGGTAGTCTCAGCATGGACGAGCAGCTCGGTCGACATGATCGAGTCTTTAATGACTTTGCAAGGAGTGACAGATAGATCTGCGATGAGCATTCGTCTGCAGCCTAGTGGTCTTGAGACTCCGGGGCGGATCTCCTTCTTGGCTGTTATTTATACCCTTGATGTCTCGGAAGATGCTGGGCCCCTTGTTGGCTCCTGCCTTTCCTGGATGCTACTCGATTCCATGGTGTATGGCAACATTGGTCTCCCTGAGTTTGAGTTCGCACTTGAACATGATGGGGATGCGACGAGCTTATCCATTCGGGCGCTGCGCGTTACTCTTGCTAGAGTTTAACGGGCCGGCGAGCTCTCATTGGTGCTTGACTCATCATTATGTATCGAACTTGGCGGTTGTTTTGTTCCTGTATATAATTACTCCACGTACCAGCCCTGGGATGTTCACTCCCTTTGTCTGAGCCTAAGCTGGGGAAAAGATATGGTTGTCACGGTTACCATAATTATGAGACTTTTCTCTCAAAGGCTCCGAACACTTCGAAATTTTAGTCTAGCCCTGTACATAGATAGCGAGAAATTTATGTGTCAGATGGCTATGCGTCTGACGGCAACTTATTTTAGAGATTTAAAATGCTCAGGGCGCCTGTATAGTTCCTGCCGCCGCCCGACCGCTGTCTGCTGATTCCTCTGATGCTGCCGCAGCTGCCGAGTTCTCCGAGGGGATTTTGAAGCCCAATACTCTCTTAGTCGTTTATAATATTTATCGCATGTTCTAACATTTAATTAGCTCCCCGCAAAAGGGAAAACGCCTATGATTAGCTATACCATTCCATACAACACTACCCAAGAGAGTGATATTAATACAGTATGTACGCATTCATATGAGTAGAACTGTGTGTATTGAGTGGGACTGTGTGTATTGAGTGGGACGGAGAGAGGAGAGAGAAAGGAGGAGAGAGAGAGCAGGTAAACTATCTACTACGGGTTCTATCACATGGTGATGCCTCAAGGCATCCAACAGATATCAATAGATCTGAATTGCTACTATCTGAATTTCAATTTAAGAACGCAACAAATAAACTATCGTGTACGGTAATATTTGCTGCGATCAACCATATTCACAGAACCTAAAGATGTTGAATCAAAAGGATTGAATATAGCTATGCCTTGGCCTCAATCCTAGTTCACAAGCTCCCACTCCTGGCCGGCAAATTGGACTTTGTAAGCCAGAGCCGGGTCACCGGTTTGCTCGGACGTAGCACTCCAATTAACTCCGAAGTCGCCATTATAAAAGCTACCGAAAGCGAACCGGAAGGAAGCTGCAGCAGCCGACACATTATCGCCAGAGACACCGATAGTGTGAGTGCCACTCTGGCTTAGTGCAACCAGTTGGATATCGTCCTTTCTTTCAAGAACTCGACGATCGTTTGCGGGTGCGGGTGAAGGCTTGGCTGAGTCGTCTCGATTGATTTGAAACTTGGTTGCCTTTCTGGGATCGAGAGTGATTGTTCCGTGGTCTTGATTTTGAAGGAACCAGTACAAGTGAGGCGTGGACTTGGTGCGGATGTAATAAGCACCACCTGACACGTATTCCACGTTGGATGTTGCGTCGTTGGGAATGATTGGCATGGCGCCAGTGGCATGGTTGTTGTCGTATCCACTGATTCGAGCAGCCATGATAGTCGGAATGAGGTCCTGGGCATTTGACTCAATGAAATAGAAAGGGCGAGATTCTGCTGTAGCCTTGGGGAACGTCCAGAACTGAGGACTGTATCTCACGATATCGTCGAGCGGATTGACAGTTCCAGTAGCTGTGGTCGTGATGCACCGGTTGTAGAACTCATCCGCATAGTGTCTGTTTGGGAAGACGATAATTTCCCGACCATTGTATTGGTCTCCAGTCCAATTGAGGTAAACTTGATACACCATCTGAAAATGAAAGACAGTAAGTAAATGTGTCGTTTTCTGGAAGAGGACGCTATTCCCCTTGAAGATCAGAGTATATCAATGAATTTGGAGGTGTTGTTGCTTTTTGATACTTCGAGAGAAGAAATGGTAATTGACTGAAGCAATATGTTGGAATGTATGGGAAATACCAGCTGCTTTATAGATGATTTCTTCTTCGGACATCTAAGCCGATTCTGGGCAGCTGTGAATGACGCCCTCAGTTTTGCGCGCTGAGTACGTTTCGTGCAAGATGCATGCTCAGCTGTCGATGCATACGGCGTACTCCGTACTCCGTACTCCATTAGTGATAATTATAATGTATGATGCATCCGTGAAGGCTGGCTGAATGACTCTTGCATATCCAGCTAGCTCTTCCAAGTTAATCAACTGCGCCTTTCTGCATGATGTTACCTGTCCTTAACAGCTAGGCATTACCCTCAGCGTGATGACCTTGCGATACCTCTGTTTGACCTCATGATAGCGCAGGCATAGTGATGCCAAAAGGCTAGATATAAATTGAATGTGGATCTGTTCAATTTCAGAAGAACCTAATCACGTCTGAATAGACATTTTTCGTCTTCACGGTCAACAAATCTATGTATGCATGATCTACTGAAGACTTCGGGACCCACCGGTGGGGCTACACGGAGTGGAGCTGATCGGAGTTAATTCTTAGCGACGGCAATATACGATTGGTGTGCTCGCTTTTAGTGTGTCTTGATTGGCCAAAGGGTCTTGACAGGCCCCACTTGAGCATATATCCTTGTTGCGTGAGATGCTCCAGTATGGTCAAGCTGAAACGTGGAGGATATATGCGAGTTTGCCTGAAAGTGATGGTTTTATGCGGGAATTTCGAACTAGTCAATTGATACTCAGAGATCAGGTATATCCCTTTTCAAAGCATTATCAATTTTCTTTCATTTAGTACTGGTTAAGCGAGCTTGTTTGGTCGATCAATGTAAGATAGGATTCATACAGGCAGGTTAGCGTCCTACCTACGTATTTTAGGATCTTTGACAGATATCTGGATCAATATGCTGCTACACTGGTACCCTGTTACTTTGTTACCTTCCGCTACTGTAGCCGCGGGTATACGGGGCTGGAGTGAGCACTAACTTGCGCTTTGTTATTTTAATTGGGAATAAGCGGGCCAATACCAGTCACAATACATTATTTGCAAACTGGGTACTTTGTAACTCGGCGTGCGTAAAAGGATACCCATCTGGTTAGCACCGAGCTACATAGTTCCTTTATGTTAATGCCTCATACAACTCTGGTATATCACCAAAGAGTGGGTCCTGCATACATCGATAGGCAATATGTTCATCGATCTTTCGCACTTCAAGGAAGAAAAATATCCCTTGTGACAAAACACGCTCCACATAGTGGGTTGGTGTAGTATAAAGTGGTTGGACAGATGACCTATCTTTCGTATGAACACACCTCAAAAATCCAAGCAACTCTGATTCTTTCGAAGGTGATATGTTCGCAACTTAGGGGGAGGTCAATTGGGAGAAAATGTAATTCTACGTCCAAGGCCTTAGCGACAGTCGATATTTGCAGTCGTAGTGATTAGCTACTTTCTTACTCTCTAGCACAGCGGCAACCCATTAAACATCGATACACATTGACATAGGACCCATGGAGAAAGGATCTGTGCTATATGCTAGGTCCTCGGCGAAGACAGACATGATCATGTGTGATCATGTGTGATCATTTGCACTAATCTCGTTTATTGCTATAACTTCTCAGAGTACGGAACAAACCAAGATCGCCTCCAAGATGGACATCCACAAAAGCGCCAGGGCAGATGATGAATAAATGTGTGGGTTGTAAAAGGATTGAATCATCATAAATCAATCCACATGTGGTGATATGGAGGAAGACAACGACCTTGGTTTTGCCCTCTCGCCGAACAGAGGAACTTGACTCGGATACTCCCACTTCTGCGACGACAGCACGGAACCGGAGCGGGGACGCGGGCATTCCTGTGACCTACTCGCTTTTGCTCAGGACAAATGTCGCCGTCTGAATTGAATCTCGGATTTGGTTATAGAGATTCGGACAGATAGATCAGTCCTCTCCTTTCGAGTGCTTGATCTATCTGTACGTCGTGGTGCGACGATTGGTCCACCACCACCCCTGCGGGGGCGGGGCACGGCGTAACGCTCAGGGTTCGTCAATCGGGTGATTTCGAGAAAAGCTTGGCAGGCGAAGCATCCCGCGGTCGAATAACGCACTGGTCGTAACCAGAGACGTGTTACCAGGGCAAACTGCCAGTAATATCTCATGGTTGTCTTGTGAGATAAGCAGGGGTCTATAAACATTGGTCAGAATAACATGTTTGATAAGGTACGTAGTCCAATCTGACTTATGAATGAAGGTGAAAAATCACCCGGTGCTGTCGTGCATTATCCATGCAACCATTTGTGCGGCCTCTTGGCATGTCGATCGCTCGAGGTATGCGAGGTATGCTTGTTCTAACGACCCTCAACCAGGGATGCAAAAGAGTGGTGGAGGAACTGTTTGATGGTATTGCATGGGTAGCAACCGCTTTGTGACCTAAGTCGAGTGCCGACAGAATGCGCGGATCCTAACTTGGGACTGTATAACAAGGGGGAAAACACCCACTTTTACGATTAGCAGGGTGTCTTGTTCTGTTGTAAATACTGTTGACGTACGCTGGAAGCCAGTGCACCTTAAGCCTCCATTCGGTCAATTTGGATGTCGATTGAATCAAGTTCGCTCAAGTTGGTACTGAACTGTCCCAAATCTCGGGGTCGTGCCACTCGTTAGCGGCACGAGCGGATATAGTTGGCCATTGCCAAAATGAGGCGTAAGTGCCCTTTGGGATTTGGATGATATTCGACAAAGGGGATCGAGAAGGTTGAAGAGACGTGAGTAGGGAGATGGGAGAAATTATTTTGGGCCAAGGCCGCTCCTTCCTCCAAAGGTTGACACCGTCGAGGAAGTCACGACCGGACTAATCTGTGATGACATAAAAAAACATAAAACATAAATATGTACGTAAGCTTGGAATCTCTAGTCATAATATTTAGCTACCACGCCTCCAATGATAGGTTGATCTCCGACTTCACTCCGAGCCACACCTCTATCAACTCCCTTGGCCACTCTCGCCTTCACCCACTCACCAGCAGTGATACCAACCGCACTATTATCGGTCGTCTGATCATATCCCAGACGATGCAGCACTTCACTCACAACCGGCCGCAGCTCGAGGCTATCCTCCGGTCGAACAAAGTACAAAACACCAAGACGGTCTACGTTCCTCTGATCCGGCGGCGGTGCAACTACACGGTGAATGCTGCTCTTGAGAAAACCGTTGGTGAGGAAATGGAGCGAGTCCGCGAGATTTACCGTGATGCTCCCGGGATACGGCTTGGCCCACTTCCATTCGCCCTCCGGCGTGCGAACCTGGAGTGCAGCAACGGGTTGACGGAATAGCAAGGTCAAGCTGCCAAAGTCTGTATGGCCCTTGGACCAAATTCCGGCGGCCTTCTCATTTTCTTCGGCTGTGCGTTGGTGGTACTTCATGTACCGTAGGTGGCAGTCGCTCTTCTCATCATAGCGATGCACCTTCAGGAAATAGTCCTCTGGTAGCTCGAGGATAATGGCGAGGAGCGTGAGAAGTTTGGCCACAATTTGGTCATGAATATGGCGGGCGAACCCCTCGATGATGGGGCGATTTTGATTCACAATGTCCGGCTGGGGAAGCTCGAGGGCTGGGATAAATTTCGGGATGTTGTAAATTTCTGTGTTGTCATAAACACCCGGACTGATTTCCTAACCTCATATATTAGAGATGATCATTTTTGCCCTATATTATCGATTTTTAACTTACCCGCAGACCCATTGGCTTGTAACCATTGTAGCCGCCTTTTTCAAGCTCCGCGCGGAATTTGAGTTTCTCTTCTACCGGGAGCTTGAATATTTCCTTGCCAATAGAGAATTGTCGATCAACATCTTCCTGTGAGAGACCGAAGTTGGTAATATAAAAGAAGCCTGAAGCTAAGTAAGTATTACAAGTGTGGAAAGTAGGGAATTGAACCTTATACTACTGACCTATGTTCTGGATAGCATCGAAGAGCTGCTTGGCTAACTGGTCTTTACCATCGGGTTGGTCAAACAGTGACAGATCCAAGGTGGCGAGGTCCGCCCAGTCCACTATATACAAATCGCACATTAGCCATGGTATTTCAAGCATAGGGTTGCCAAAGTCCACGGCTATACTGTAGAGCATGAATGGAGGACGCGAAAAACTTACAATCAAAAGAAGTTTCTGGAACCTGACTGTACGTCGGGATATCAGATGCTGTAGGAACTGGAGCTGGAGGTTGAGCCAAAGTCGCCATAGTTTATGCAAGAAATTTAGACAAAATATGCAAAATAAATACAATCACAGTAACTTGGAGTAAAGCGGTTTTATTATGGAGACAATCGCGTCACTATACAGGAGAAATGGGGGGTTTATCAATATCGCGATATCCTTGGCTTCACAGCAGTCTCGGGACTGACCTTCGATCATATTGTTGATCTATTCCAATCGGGCAATTTCAAGATCTATTCCACTAACAACCCGCAAGGTTGATATACAAAGTGAAATTATGAGTGCGAATGGAGGTGGATCTCCACTTCGCCCCACGTGGGATTTCAGATCTCATCATGATATCCTCCGTTTGCGTGATCACGAACTCTGCCGCGAATCACGACTTCACTCCAATTCAGATTATTTCCAGGTATTATATTGAAAGATACTGCAAAATGACTAATAGTTCATTTAGGGAAGGCGCTTAACTAGAATATATTAACTACTGGACTTGACTGAATTCCCAGCGGGAGAGAATAATTGAAGAAAAATAACAGATTATTCCCGAAATATTCGAATAGACTTGGCCCTGTAGATTAAATCCCATTCAGTAGATGTTGTATCTACAGACTCAATAATAGTATGGCCTAGGCCGTAGCAATTGCAATACTTGTGGACTATGATACAATTTTTGTTGTGCTAGGTTTGGAGCTTGGTCTAAGCTCGATAATGTTTTTCGGAGGGTTTCCGAACTGATAAAGGAGAGACGTTGATATCTAGTAATGGCTGCTCGCGTTTAACCGTGCTGTCAACAGTGATATTTTAACACTGTGCTGGTGAAAGGCAACATTGCGACAATGGCAGACGAAGAACATGGGCGCACTTCATCCAAAGACCTGGGTAAAACCACAGCCACTGATATTACTTCCACCAGTGAAAGCAATGCCGATCATGATCTCCATTTTGCCAGACGTGGTGAAGCTCTCGCCGAAGCGTCATCCAGCCAGGAAAGCATTGATGGCTACGACCCAGAGCTTATGAGTGGAAGGACACTGCTCACGGCGGCAGAAGAGAAAAAGTTACTACGCAAGATTGACTGGCGGTTGATGACGCTTTGTTCACTCATATTTATGTTCAAGAACCTGGACAGCAACAATGTGCGTATGAACAGCCCTTCCAGGATACCCGTGTGTGACAAAAGAACTTACAGCTTCGCAGGCATCCAATGCTCGGATCATGAACAAGGGAACAGATCAGAATATCATGACGCAGCTTGGGATTACATCCAACGAGTACAATCTTGTGAATGTCCTTTACTATGTAAGATTTTTATGAAGTCCCAACTTAGGGGCCGCGACATATCGCTAATCACGAACGTCCAGGTCCCATACATTGTGTTAGAAGCACCCTCAAATTTACTGCTCAAGAGATGCTCTCCGTCAAAATGGCAATCAAGGATTATGCTGAGTTGGGGTATTGCTCTCATGTGCAACGCTGCGGTGAAGAACAAGGGCGGCTTATATACGACACGGTTCTTGCTAGGTGTAGTAAGTTACCGCCCTAGTATGTCCCATCATTTCAGGATAAAGCGCACTAACCCAGTAACAGGCCGAGGCTGGACAATTTCCCGGTGTCATTCTCCAGATGACTTACTGGTATCGCCCGGACGAGATGTCCTTGCGACTACTCTACTTTTGTAAGCTGCAGAAGATCTGCTCCCAAATCAACTCGCGCTGCATGAAACTTTGCTTACAATTAATATAAAGATATTTGCGGAAATGTTTCTGGCATTTTCGGTGGTCTTCTTGCCTATGCGTTTGACACTGTATCTGGCGCAGGGGGGCTTTCTGGATGGCAATGGTAAGCGAATTTTATATCCACTCTTCTTCTTCAGTACGTGCTAAAATTATCCAAGGTTGTTCCTCTCAGAAGGCATTGCGACCGTTCTTTTCTCAGTTGTGATTTGGTTGCTGCTCCCAGACTGTAAGGGTCCTTTTTTGCTCTCACAACACAGAGGCTAACATGAGAAAATGCGATATAGTTCCCGAGACAGCCAAATGGTTGACTGAGCGGGAGAAGAAGTTTATTCAAGCTCGACTACCATCTAATGCTCCTCGTGCAAGCGAACAACACTTTCAGCTACGTGAAGTTATCGACTCACTGAAAGATCGTAGGCTGTGGCTGTTTACGGCCATTTGGGCTACCTTTACTGTTGGAACCAACGGCGTCACTTTCTACCAATCAACAGTCATTGCCAACCTCGGTTACACGTAAGTTGTATACCCCTCGGCATTTAGATGGAAAGACAAGGATGATTTCAATGAGCATTGCTGACAATCTATCAGGAGCATTGCTCAAGCCCAACTCCTCAATATCCCTATCACGGTCTGCGGTCTCCTGTTTATTGCGGTTACAGGAATTACAGCAGATCGCAGCCGGATTCCCCGGCCATTGTACCCACTCACCTTCCTTCTCATCATCCTAGTCTGCTACGGTGTCTTTGTTGCCCATCCAAGTAACGGTGCAATTTACGCGGTAACGCTGATCGGAAATGCCTTGACTTCAGGATGGTATCCTGTCATGTGGTTAGTTTTTTATATCCTACCCCGATCGAGATATTCATGTATAGCTCACAACGTGATAGGCCATGGCGCGTACAAACAACCTCCCGGGCTACGGGATCTGCCTTCTCTATCGGATTCGTCAACAGCTATGGCCAAATTGGTGGTGCCATTGGCCCGCAGTTGTTCCAAAGCAAGTACGCACCAGACTACACAGTGCCCTTCTCTGTGGCCATGGGTCTTGTGGGTACTTGCGCGATCTTGACGGTGATAACATGGTGGGTAACTCAGGACACAGAGCGTGACACAAGGCGGTTGAAGCTAGCTAAAATCGCGGCTGAAAAAAGAGGCGAGACTATTTTGGAGGATGTTGTGGACAATGATTTGAAGAATCGTTAAAGGGGAAACCTATAGAGAAGTCTAGATATATTGCGACCACCCTGTATACAAGTTCTGGCTCATAGACCAAAGCCCAGATCCGGACCTTACATAACAAAACTTAAGTGAATACATCCAAAGTTCTTCATAAAAAAAAATGATATTCTATGAAAATGATGTTATTTACCCCAACGTTCAATTACTCCGCACCATGCGCTTCTAAAAAAAAGGTCCGAGAGTCGAATCAAAATGGAGCGATCTAACCGCCGCTAATAAAAACCCTCCGACTCCATACATACCCCTCATAATTTGTGGGAACTTTCTTCATGTGCTATTTTAGATTCGACATTATTTCTTATTCGCAGAACGATTTCTGACACAGCACAGTTATTCCTCGGCCCATCTGGCTTGCACAATGGACATTGCTGACGCCCAGCCACCCGCAAGGGCTTCCAGCGACCCCTACTTTGATCTGGGCACATTCGGTCGCAAGGTCAGCACCAATTCCCAGGAAGCTCAGATATGGTTCAACAGGGCACTTGTCTGGACATATTGCTTTAATCATGATGAAGCAATCACCTGCTACAAGCAAGCAATTGCGCATGACGAGAATTGCGCCATGGCCTATTGGGGAATATCATTCTGCTCAGGCTCCAATTACAACAAGACATGGGCGCTATTCGACCAAAGAGATCGGCTCAATGCGATCAAGCAGTGTTATATATTTTCCCAAGAAGCGCTGAGGCGGGCAAACAATGCATCAGATTGGGAGCAAGCGCTCATCAATGCTCTTGCAGAACGTTACCCCAACGATGATCCAAGTAGGGATCTTGCCGGATGTAGCCGAGCGTACGCCGATGCCATGAGAGAGGTGTATATAAATTTCGGTCGCGAAGATTTCGACATTATCACACTCTTCGCTGATGCATTGATGAATTGTGCTCCGCGAAAGTTATACGATGCCTCCACGGGGCTCCCGATAGCATCATCCCCAGTGTTCGAAGTGAAAGACCTGCTTGATCGCACTCTGAAGATGCCGCAAATCGAACTCCATCCTGGTCCCGCGCACATGTATATCCACTTGATGGAAATGTCGGCGACTCCTGAGGCTGCCCTGCCGGCAGCAGAGATGATCCGGGAGATCTTCCCCGATACAGGCCACACCTTCCACATGCCTGCTCATATCGATGTTCTTGTGGGCGATTATCGCCGCGCGGTCGAATACAATCTGAAGGCCACCCTCGCAGATGATAGATACTTTGAGCAGAATGGTGGCTTGACATTCTACAGCTACTACCGTCTACACGACTATCACTCTCTCATCTACGCTGCGATGCTTGGTGGGAAATCTAAGGCGGCGTTGTCTGCGACGGATCGAATGGAGGCAACTATCACGGAGGAAATTCTTCGAGTCGAAACGCCTGCACTTGCAAACTGGATGGAATTTTTCAAGGCTGTCAGAGTCCATGTGCTCATTCGCTTTGGGATGTGGGAAGAACTGAAGAAGCTCGACCCGCTCGAAGATAAAGATCTATATTGTGTCACGAATGTTATGAGACACTACGGAAAGGCCATCGCGTATGCGGCCACGTCTCAGCTCGAGGAAGCCGACAAAGAACGGGAACTTTTCACGATTGCTTCCACGCTCGTCCCTCCCACACGCCTCGACTTCCCTAACAAAATCACCGACATTCTCAAAGTTGCATCCGCCATGTTGGATGGCGAAATTGAGTATCGAAGAGGCGATTATGACGAAGCATTTTCCAGATTACGGGAAGCGATTACTCTGGAAGACGAGCTGCCTTTCGCAGAGCCGTGGGGGTGGATGCTTCCAGCTCGGCATCCATATGCAGCGCTCTCATTGGAACAGGGCAGAGTTAAACAGGCTGCACAGGCTTATGCTGAAGATTTGGGGCTCTGTCTGACACCTAAACGTGCCCATCAACACCCGAATAACGTTTGGGCTTTGCATGGCTATCACGAGTGCCTTCAACTTTTGGGTCGCCATGCAGAGGCAAATATTATCAACAAACAACTTTCCCTTGCTCTTGTGGAGGCAGATGTTGAAATCACATCGTCATGCTTTTGCCGGCTTGGGAAATTGCCTTCGTCTTGTGGAAAGCCTAAAGTGAATGGTTGCCACAGTGTGGGGTCAACGTGTAAGGGTTAGATGAACACTTTGATTAAATTAATACTGTTTTGTTGGCTTCTCGTTCAAGATATGTAGAAAGACATAAGAGATACCTCGGGCCACCGAAAGAAACAACGAATGTAATGTCGGCCCTTCATGATCTTCAGGACCACGCTTAAAAGAATATGTTATAAACAACGGGTATCACACAACGGCATCTGCAACTTGCTTGATCATCCCGCGAACCTCATCGACGATACGGAAACAAGGGACCAACTTCCGGGCTACTGGATCATGCGGGCAGAGATCGAGCGGGTCGTGATTAACAGCATCCTCCTTGCTCCGACAACGACCTTCAGAATTGGGACAAGTTTCATGGCCGACCATATGGCGATTGCGTTGTCGCTGCGCAAACTGTTTGCCCAGCACCAAAAGTCGTTCGGCATCTGTCTGGAGGCCATGCACGACGAGATCTCTGAGTTTCTCTCCGCCGATTTGTAAATTCAGTTCTGACGGGGCTCCAAGCCCGGAGTCAAGATAGACGGTTCTAGTCTCATTTCTGACATCGAGCTCAGTGCAGTGTTTATCCAGCCAGCGAATGTACTTTTGGTAGCCGGCTGTTACTTCGAACATGAGCTGGCCGATGAGAAGCACATTTTGAACCGTTACTCGGGGCGGCTTGGATACATCATAGCACATTGGACAGATCAGTAGTCGCTCTGTGAGGGACACGCCTGTTCGAAGCATCGGAATGATATCGTGTGACATATTCGCGCGACTCAGGTTCCGAACTAGATCGGAGACTTCTTCGTCGCATTTACAAGACTGTGAGAACGACATGGGAGAGATGTATGGTTCTAAGGCTATTGGAGGTACTTCGGGGTCGTGTAATGTGTTCTGGCGTGATGTTTGCAATAACCCAAGGGGAAAGGAACACATATCGCCGTTCCCGAGCATCTCCCAGTGGGAGGAGTCGAATCCGCAGTTCCCGGATAGCTCGTATGGTAATGAGTCGAATTCACCGGCTGCCATTAGGATATTTCCGGCTTCCTGAGGACCAAAAGGCGAGAAATGTGAGGAGCTTGAGGATCCTATTTGCTCCTCTCCGTCCGGCAAATCATGGTCTGGCTCCTCTTGTCGTGCACGTTTTCTCGGCCTTCCAGGTGCTCCTTTGTCTTTGAATTTACAAGTCAATGTTAATCCCCGGCAACGAGAGCAACCGCTCTTTTCGCCTGAGCATCTGAGCTTCCGTGCCCCTATTTTATCATTAGCTACACGTTCAAGGGACTGGAGGACGGCTCGGCTTACGGCATGCTTCGCAGGAATTTCGTTGTCGAGTGGGGTTCATACTCTGTTGAATGTGCCAGTTTGATCTAACAAGCAAGACAAGGCCCGAGGTCGGGGAGTTGATGTCCACCAGGTGGAATCGCACGATTGGTCATCCTGCGCTGAGATGGCGTCAACCGAGCCCCGAGCGGGGTACAGCAGCCTCTTGAGCAACAGATTCGATGCATCGTTCAAAATCAGGAATTATGATGAAATGCATCAATAGAAAATAATAAAAGTGCCAGGATTGCGTGTGCTCCAGAATATCAATGTTTGGGGTTGTCGTGGGTTGCGGGTTCATTCAAAAACCTCCGAGAAAAAAACACCCGAGATATCGTGGATCGCTCCGTCGTTAGTTATTTCGAGCGGTTCTTTCCTTCTCAATTTCAAATGATCAGAGAATCATTTATTCTAGAATCTGAACAGCGAAATGGCGAAATCTATAACCGCACGCGAGCTGCGCCAGCATTGGGTAAATCGCCATGAAATTGCCCTCCTCGATGTCCGCGAAGAAGGCCCCTATTCCGAGTCACATCCTCTATTCGCACTAAGTGTGCCAGTCTCAGAGATCGAGAAGAAGTTGCCTTCGTTAGTTCCTCGATTGTCGGCCCCGATTGTTGTCTACGACGATGGCGAAGGTTATGCAGATCAGGCTTCCACCCGGATATTAGCTCTGGGGTATCGGGATGTTGCCATCCTGAAAGGCGGGCTTTCAGGCTACGCGCTCGTGGGCGAGGTTTATCGCGATGTCAATGTGCCATCGAAAGCGTTTGGCGAGCTCGTCGAATCCATTAACCACACCCCATCCTTGTCTGCGCGAGATGTGAAGGATGTTCTGGAGAGCAAAGCTGATGTGGTTGTCTTGGATGCCAGACGTTTTGTGGAATATAATACTATGAGCATTCCTCATGGCCGAAGCTGTCCGGGCGGAGAACTTTTGTATCGCTTTTTTGAGGCTGTACCCTCTCCGGAAACCACTGTCGTCGTCAACTGTGCAGGTCGAACGCGGAGTATTGTTGGGACCCAATCTTTGATTAACTCCGGGGTCCCGAATAAAGTGGTCGCGCTCCGAAATGGGACGATCGGGTGGACATTAGAGGGCTTGGAACTGGAGACCAAAAAGACGGAACGGGTTCCAAGTCCTTCAGTGGACGCATCACAAAAGTCACGCCAATACGCTGAATCATGGGCGAATCACGTTGGCGTCTCTTTTATTGATGGCGCCCAGCTCACTCGATTTACCGCGGAATTGGAAGATCGGACCCTGTACCTGCTGGACGTGAGAGACCCGGAGGAGTACGCCCTTGGACACCCGGCCGGCTTCTTCAATGCCCCTGGTGGTCAATTAGTACAAGCGATCGACGAATGGGTTGGTGTTCGAGGAGCTCGGATTGTTCTATACGATACGGACGGTGTGCGAGCGCGCATGACAGCCAGCTGGCTCGTACAGCTTGGGTGGGAGGTGTATGTTTTTGAAGAACAATCCCAAGTGCCTGATGGACTTCCGTCGGCCAAAGCCCCTTCTTGGAATTCTTCAAATGAGGGCGCTATCACAATCAATGACCTTCAAAATCTTGTAGGCGCGACTGTCGTCGATCTCGCCCGCAGTCCATCCTACCGCAAGGGCCACATTCCGGGCGCATGGTTTGCTTCTGGACCCGAACTTACCCGAGACTTGAGAGCTATCAATGGTGACGGCCCTATCGTGCTGACCTCGGACGATGGTGACGTTGCCGCCATGAATATTGACGATGCACGCAAGTCAGTCTCCCGAGACGTTTTGTATCTGGTGGGAGGGACAAGTGCCTGGGTAGCTGCCGGCCATCCCCTTGAGACGGAATCGCGGTGGCTTTCGCAACCGATCGACGTGTATAAAAGGCCATATGAAGGAACGAGTAACGCTCGCAAGGATATGCAAGGGTATCTCGACTGGGAGTATGGGCTTGTCGCACAACTGGCGAACGATGGGGTCGCATGTTTCCACGTTGTGCGGGACACACGTGGGGAGGTTGGGAAGTCGTCATGATCAGAGATGGTCGATGAATGGGATGTATCCGCTCCCCTTCGAGTTCCGTCTGCGGTTACTTCACACTTACCTCTAGCCTCTTGACCTGATCGCTTGATCCATTGTTGATATCAGTGTCCATTCAATGATTCTCAGAGCCCAAGTACCCACATGAGCCCTAGGACTAGGAGATAGAGACCAGTGGCATTGAATTATTGACTTTCTTTTATGTATCTGCTGCGGGAATCTGGGCAAAGAATCTAGGACATCCGCAATCTATTGTTTCGTCTTAGATGCTAGTCGCCTATCAAGTATGATGTCCACGGGGTAGCCAAATAAATGAAAAGGGGGGCCCCGGGGCTGGGATCGACCGCCGCTAAAGGGGCGGAGGGGAGGAAGTGGCTTCCTCCCGCGGTCCTGGCCATTCCAGAACTTCATCTCCATCAGTGCATGGCTCACACTATTCTGCCTGCCCTCCCTTTCGAGCTATGGGGATGCATAACATCGTATCTATCCAACTCCGACATCAAAAACCTCCGTCTCACATGCGTACAACTTAAGAACGCGTCGATTCTACGTATCGACCGCGTTTTCTTATCCGCGAACCCACTAAATGTCAAAGTCTTTCGCTGTATAGCAGGCCACAAAAGGTTCCATCACAGTGGAGCCGAAATCATCTGGAGGCGCGCTTGGCCAGGGGCCCCCACGGATTCAACGAATCTACCGAGGGAAATGAAAACTTCTCGGACGAAGATGAAGCTGGAAACACTAGAGAGTGGGGATCATCTCCCATATAGGCGAAAAAGCTTGCCGCCCGGTTACATGTCAGGGCAGATGCCAGCTTGGTTGGAGAGGCGAACCAGTCATGGTGAGGATCATGTCTTTCGTTCTCGCGGTACTTAGCCACTTGAAGTTGCTCAAACCCGTCATGGGTAACAAACCCAACGAAATCAGTCGACCGTTGAATAATGCACTCAACCACTGGGTCATCCATAGGAAGGCGACATGGACTAGCTATGCGGCGAGACGTGTGATCCTTTTGGTCGGGGTGTTTATCTTCGTGATACATAAACGTCTCTTGGCTGTCCCTAACCCCATTGCCAAGATATCAGTATTGTTTCGCTTTTCGAGGTGAGTTTTTACTCACGCTAGCTTACGCAGATGGGTAATCTCCCAGTTCGACATGAATCCATTGATATAAATTGCCAAAGGATCGAGGGAAACTATCTCAGTAGTATAGTTTGAAGCACCACATGGCATGTTGGTCATGTTCACCTGGTGCGAACCCGTCCATTCTTCCCACATCGATCGAAAGGGGCTTGTAAATACAGCCAAAGGAACCAAGGCATATTACATCCATTTGCTCTGTTATAATTTTTCATTGATAAAAGGACGCCGATAGTTGATTTGGTGAGGGGGGGGGGGGGGGGGTGTTCTTGAATACCATCTTTGCAACGTGATACCAGATACTCAATGGTAATGACGACCTGGAGTGACAACAGTTGTGGAAGGCTACGACATTCTCCATGATATCAGTCTGGATTTATGGCTCTTGGATCGGATGTTGCAACTGCCCAAAGCCGCTAGTAATTTCGTACTAACGCACGAAGCGAAACTGAGACAGAAACACCGTGCACTGCATTTGGCCCCTGCATTGATAGGCTTGTATTAGCTGCAGACGCTGGTTTATCTCCGTTGTATGCTTCCAAGATTACCTCCAAATATTGTGCTTTTAGGGGCTGTAATTATAGAACCGCCTGTTTGAACGAGCTTGAATCAATACGGTTTTAGAGTATCATTTCTGTCACAATACATCATCAATTCATTTAGATACATGTATGTATTGTATCTTTCGAGTGCTCTTTGTCTGACTCCACCTTCCCTTCCCCCAAATCAATCATTGTGCCGTCTCTATTAAAACTGATCTTGCTGGCAGGTCTCTTCCTAGCTCTCATCATTTCTCTCGACTACATTTATCTCTCCCTATCAGTACCAAAAAAAATTTTTAAAAAAAACTGGAATCTTTTCAAGCCTAGGCCACTTTGACCATTTTCGAAAATGGCAAT
This sequence comes from Penicillium palitans, assembly GCA_019190355.1. Classification (NCBI taxonomy): domain Eukaryota; kingdom Fungi; phylum Ascomycota; class Eurotiomycetes; order Eurotiales; family Aspergillaceae; genus Penicillium; species Penicillium palitans. The sequence goes on along the minus strand of JAHAQQ010000004.1, from coordinate 678,984 downwards.
ACTTCCCGATCTACCTACTTTCAATCTCAGCCCGTCCACACTGCTGGATATTACGACAGACTTGGTGAACCAAGTGCGACAAGCTGCGAATGACCTAGTCAACCATGTTTCGCCGCAAAACGCAACATTTGAGAATACTCTTCGCCCGCTGGCAGATATTGACAACGAGCTCAAAGGAAAGGTTCAATACCTAGCCCTTTTCCAAGCGGTTTCCCCTTCGTCTGAAATGCGTAACGCATCGTCAGCGGCTGTGAATATGGTAGATAAAGCATACCTGGGTATTTTCCAAACACCGACTCTTTTTGCCTTGGTCAACGCTGTTTACAAAAACTACGCCGATACGAAAAGCGAAGACCAAAAACTTCTCAACATGATTCACTCCATGTTTATGGAAAATGGGCTTGAGCTTGAAGGGGATAAGCGGGACCGATTCCTTTGGATCTCAAATCGTCTCATTGAGCTACGAGTTGCATTTATGGAGAATCTTAGCTCTGACCCTGGCTATGTGTGGAAAGATCACTACGAGCTAAAGGGGGTAGCCACAGAAAGCCTGCAAGCATTACCTATGCATTCCTCGACTAGTCAAAGGGGTATCAAGCTCAAGAAGCCAGATATCACTATGGTATTGACTCGGTGTGATATCGCTGAGACACGAAAAGAGGTATTTCTTCGGAGCCAAAACATCTTCCCAGACAATCTTGAAATATTTAATGAGGCAGTTATCCTTCGGGATGAATCGGCCCGTTTGCTTGGATTCTCATCATTTGCAGCGCAGAAATCGAGACATAAGATGATTAAATCGCCCCACAATGTTGACCAGTTACTGGATGAACTTTACAATCACTTGCAGCCCCTTGCGCAGAAGGAGTTAGGAACGTTACAGCGCCTTAAAAGGCGAGATGGAGAAGATGGGGATCACTCTTCCTGTTCCTTTTATCTCTGGGATTTCGATTACTACCAGGATCGTTTACTACGAGAAAAGTACGATACCAATCATGAGCTGATTGCGGAGTACTTTCCCACAGAGATCACAATTCGAGGCATGCTGAAGGCCTTTGAAACAATTTTTAGCCTATCAATCGCACCTATTGAAGTTACTAAGGAGCAGATTTGGCATTCCGACGTTCGAGTCTTTAGTGTGAGAGATGAACAATCGGCTTTTCTGGGATTTCTTTACCTTGATATCTACTCTCGAGAGGGCAAGTACAACCATGCAGCCAATTTTAATATCTATCCTGTTCGTACCTAGGTGAAACCATATCAGGGAAAAGTCATTAACGCATTACTTCAGTCTTACTCCTCTGTGGGAAAACAGAAGCAGCCGGTTGCCACTGCATTGGTATGCAATGTCTCACAACCATCTTCAGAGAAGCCGGCTCTTCTACAGCATCGAGAATTAATTACGATTTTCCATGAGTTAGGTCACGGTAAGCAAAATTAATATTAGAAATGTGGAATTTACATATACTAATGCTGGAAAAGGCATACATGATCTCCTCGGAAGATCCAATTATGCGATGTTCCACGGACATCGAACAGTTGCAGATTTTGTTGAGGCTCCTAGCCAATTGCTAGAATATTGGTGTTGGGTCCCTGAATGTCTCCAGATGCTTAGTTGCCACTATTCCTACGTCTCCGACAAACAATGGCCTTCTACTCTTGTGCAGCCTCCTAAGGAGATCCCGGAAAATCTGGTCCGCAGCCTCATTGCAGCTAAAAAGGTCAATCAAGGGATTCTCACTCTCAGGCAACTTGCATTCAGCAAATTCGACATGCAAATCCACTGCCCTAGTTCCCACCATCTCATTCAGTCAATCCGTACTGGCGAAATTTATAACTCGCTCCTGCAGAAAACGACACTTCTACAGGGCCCTGAGAATAGGATAAACTGGGGGAATGGACATGTTACTACTTCACACTATATGTGGGGCCAAGAAGCAAACTATTATTCCTACCTCTAGTATGTTTTACCGCCATTTATATAGAGAAGTATGCTGGTTATTAACTCATCTTCTAGCACCCGTATATTGGCGGCTGACCTTTGGTTTTCCAATTTTCACTCAAATCCAATGAGCCGTGATGCTGGTCTCCGGTACCGAAAAATGATACTAGCACCCGGAGGAAGTCATAATGAGATGATGGCCCTCGAGACATTCTTGGGGAGGTCGCCCACACTTGACGCATATCTTCGAGATATCGGTGCTCGTGAATGAAGGATCATGTTGAGAAATATAGAGCCGAGTACTGCATTGAGCCGCTGTTGAGTGAAACTTCTTGCCTTGAGCAGATAGGACCTCTGCTCCTCTCCAAAATTGACATCTATTTCTCTCTCTCTCTCTCTCTCTCTCTCTCTCTTTCTCTCTCTCTCTCTCTCTCTCTCTCTCTCTCAGTTCAATCCATGGACCAAACCCGCCGTAAGGTACCTGTGCCTCGAATGATTCCTGTCATATAAAATTACTCTGCTTCCATAGTTTCAATATCAGATATCTCACATTATATCCCATTCCTAGTCGTAATGCAAAATTCGCGCCTTTGAATCATAATTGCGAATATCAAGCGGTTCAATTCTAAACAAATCGAATAACTCCCCTAGGTATATCAAAGCCCAATGGAAAAACTATACTATTTTGGGAAATTTTCATAACTCGATTGTCAAACGCCATCTAGGCCAGTGTATAATTGTACTCCCCATATATCGCTCGGATTGTTGAATCGAGTCTTCCGATCATATGCATTGATTGCTTGGAAATCATCATCAGCCAATCGAACATGCTGAGCCTGTAGATTCACCAAAACTCTGTCTTCGTGTTCGCTTTTAGGGATGACGACTATTCCCCGGTGCATTCCCCATGAAAGTGCCAGCTGCGCCACTGTTATCCCGTTTTTTCGAGCCAATGAGATCAAGAAAGGGTCTTGTAAGAGGGGCGTATCGGACGAATTATAGAATGGATTCATATTCCCAAGAGGCGAATAAGCGATAACGCGGAGTCCTCGAGCTAGGTTCCAGTTCACGAAAGCGGTTTGTTGAAGACAGGGATGAGTTTCGAGCTCGTGTACGCTGGGCCGAACCCGGGCATGTCTCAGGATCTGCTCTACCTGAGCTTGGCTGAAATTTGAGACGCCAATCTGCCGCACAAGTCCTTCTTTCATGAGCTCTTCCATTGCCCACCAAGTCTCAAGAATGTTGACGTTGTCAATAACATCCTTGTGACCGGTATCTGGCTTAAAGGTGACTGGCCAGTGCATCAGATATAGGTCAAGGTACTTTAACCCAAGGTCTTCAAGCGTTTTGACAACCGCTGGACGCACAGAAGATGGTTCATGTGCGTCATTCCAAATTTTGCCTGTGACCCATAGGGAGGATCATGGAATCCCTGATTGGACTATGCCCTCGCCAACTTCTTTCTCGTTGCCTGGAGGATATGGTTAGCTATCAAGTTTTGAAGAATTTTGATAAGGCTAGAAGTTAGCAATTTCCTACCATATATTAGTGCAGCATCAATATGTCGATATCCCTTTTCGATAGCAAACTTGACAACAGCTGAAGCCTGTGTTAGAGTGTTAGAATCGTAGGCCCTTTCGTCTGGAGAATTTTGGAAGTCGAAGTCAGAGAAATAGAGAGACAGAAAAAAGAAAAATACCTTTGACTTTGGAATCTGCCATGTTCCCAGCCCAAGAGGTGGAATATAGAGCAATGGGGTTGTCTTGTACTCAGCTTCGTAGTTCTTGCCTGAGGTCGCCAAGAACGGCTGGTATTGCTGGAATAAATTGACCATCACAACAAAAACCACAAGCGCACCGAATGAAAAAATTGACCAACGAAGGATCATTGATCGGGAGTTAGCCATGGTTGTTGGAAGCTTGTTCTGGGGTGAGGGGTAACGAAGATGGATGGAACGAGGTGGGCGTCGCGGGTTGTTCTGGGTGCCTTAGGCTAACTGACAATGTACTAGGTATATCATTTGCTAATTGGATCGGAGTTACGAGCTAGTTACCTGACATTACTTATCATACATCTTTCAGGATAACGCGGTTTACATATTCAATCAAGTACACTGCAGCTGGCAATTTCGGGCATCCAAATAAAGTATATCCATGAAATGAGACTGACTGATTGCCAAAAGACTCTTAAAAATAATGAGGTGGCCAAAAGTTTATCCCTACTTTGCTGCCCTTAGCAATAGGAAGAGCAGTATGTAGAGTACGTTCATCCCCAGTCCTACTAGAACCCAGATTAACCCAGAAGATAGCATTGCCGCGCTGTAGAGGGAACAACAGCCCCAACCCATTTTTACCTATCCAAAACCGGCCCTTTTGCCTAGCTCTCTGACATTCTGTGCACGAATCGTTCATACTATTGATGAGCGGGAAGTAGGTTTCCCCTCGAGTGCAATTGTCATCTAGATAGGCCAGAATAGTAATCCGCCGATTATATAAACGACCGGACCAATTTAAGGCACCATCTACCAGTCGAAATAGAGATCATTCTTCTGCCCCGGCTTATATTTCACTAGCTGTGGGTTTCTATAGTCACCTAGGACTCGCTGTGTTCCGCTGCGGAAATCAAGCGCCCGTTGGCCGATATATGCGACTATAGGGTCGGATTTAGAGAGATAGGCAGAACTAGATGTTTTTCTTTCGTCGGTATGGCATTGTCGGTGAGGGAGTTGCCTTGGTATGTTAACATTCGTTTATAGCGTGACTGCATGTGTTCGTTGCTTGTGTCAGTATCGTTGGGTAAAAGAGCGATGTGAGTCATAAACCCTTCTTCTAAGAGCCACGACACCTCCTTTTGCGAGAGGAAGTTATTGATGTATATAACTAAAGGGCTCTGTGAAATAATCTCCACTGTATACTGATGATTCGGGCAGATGGTGGCGGTGGAGATGGCCGCGCTGCGGTGCTAGCGATATAATAGTAGAAGTAATACCAAAGGGACAACTGCAAGCAATTAGAGGCTTCGAGCTAAGTTTAAGTGCTTCAACTTCATTATTATTTCAGTTGCTTTAGCAGAATTATTGTCAGGGAGTGTGCGTATAAGAGTGAATTAATATATATACGTTATATGTAACAAATTGGTCGATTTTAGATAAGTGAAATGGTAATTCACGGTAAATACTAGTACGTATCTAAGTAAACTAATACGGATACGGCGCAGTCTCAAGCTAACATCGTACTTCACGAATAGGGTATAATTCGTGAGTTAATGCAATATTCGATAGACAAAAATAGGGTATGTAATGGAACCACATGACCCTTCTTGATGTATATTCCGGGAATATTCCCGGTGTGGTCCGTAAACTCCTATTTATGGCTAAAGTCCGTCGTTAATCCCGTCCTAAACGGGTTATACCGATATTCTCCCTACTTTACGTACTATATTGGTTCCGGACAAGAATATGAGACATGTAATGAAACCTACATATTTTGGGCATATTCCCGGTGTGATGTGCGGACTCCGACTACTCCGTAGTGAATCCATGTTCACTCCAGCTGCAGGCCAGCAATCCCTTCCCAAATGGGCTGTGCCGGGATTCCCCCAATTTACATATTAAATTAACTACTGATAAGAAGCAGAGATTGCGTGGTTTTCGTTTGACCTAGCCTTTGTGACGGCGAAGCTGGAGGTTGGCTAGCGCGAGCATCTTAAGCGTCGCAGTAATCGAAGAGGGCTATGATTAGCACCAAACAGCGGGGTTTGGATATTTGTTGCCCAAATCCTATTAATATTCCAAGATTGTTGTAGGCCTTCACTGAAGCAAAGATTGAACCGTCCATTCCGAAAAGTATCATTGTTACCCTGATTCCTACCTATAATTCTTACATCGCCCGGAAGCATATTCAGACTACCGGCGACCTAATGCCACTCAAAACATTATTTTCTATGCTATAGGACAAATCATCCTATCTAGTCTACACTCATATCGAGTCTGAAGTGATTGATCAAGAGGGTTTCGATTGCGAGCATAAATCCGATCACACGGGCATTCAATGGCCGTTGATGGCTGACCATATTCTCTCGGGTCCACAAGTTCATAGACCTCAACACCTGGGAATGAGTCTTTCACCAGGAGGCTTGATCAAACGTCCCTCCACCATCGTGTTGACCAATATCGGAATTATCAAATGGGGAAAAAGCTGCCAACAGCTCACTGAAAACAAAAAGTGTTATAGTCAATTGGATGATTGTACCATCTGGAGATTGTTGCGGAAAAATTTGCAACTTCAGCTTGTCTTTGGACCCTGGACTACCTGACTGTCTCTTGGCAGTTCGATCAATGATACAGATTGGGTGAGATATCATGCTCGAGAGTATATTATAGAATGAGCCATACCGAGGTTGTTATTTTAAACAATATCCCACCAGGCCCGAGTTCAACTGCGCGTTAGTTAGTTAAACCACACCCATGCTTAGATATCAACTTATCATCGAGCTATACTGTTGGATGCCTGGATGCCTAAGGCACTATATGTAGATAGAACCTAGCTAGATTGCCTGCTCTCTCTCTTCCTCTCTTTCTCCTTGTCGTCCACCTTAATACATACAGTCTTTTCTCTATGAGCACACTCGTACTGTATTATATATAAGGGTTCATCATAACTAAAATCATACCATTTGTGATACTTCTATCATAGGCGGTCAATATGTACATCCTTACATGTTGAGGGATGTTTCAATAACGTATTTTAACAACAAACTAACACTCGCTTAGGCATGATTTATGCCCCGGGTTTGGCTAAACTAGAGGATTAGTGAAGGGCCGCCGATGCCTGGAAGATACCAGCAGTCGCTGTGAGAATTCCGCTCGCCTTTACTCCTCTGTGAAGATACCGAGCAGAGCTGGCCCAGGCTATAAGGAGAGCTAGAATCGGGTTTACCAAAATACACAACCATTGTTTTTCAAGAGGGTGAGACATCCATACGAGTTAGAACCAAGTAGGCAGGCAATACCTTGATACCATCCGACTACTATATGCGATATTCGGCAATTCCCGAAACTGGTGAGGCAAGGAGAATTCATGACCAAGTATCTTCTAGCCAAGGGCCTTGATATTAACATGACACATGAAATATGGGGCACTCCCTTATACCGTGCTATCGATTCTTCCAAGCTAAGTATGATCAAACTGCTGCTAGACGCGGGCACCAACCGCACAGCGCGACCAGTGGGCACGCCATACCATGACCTATCCCCATTGGAATTCGCCAAGAGATCGGAACGTCCTGACAGGCAGGGTATACTGAGTCTCCTTCGCTCTTAACAGGCTTACGGTTGATTATATAGCAAGGGGTATATGGATGATGCAAAATATTGATAGCAATGTTGTTGGACATGCAGGTGTTTGATAGACTGAGCGGTCTTCGAGTGGTTTTTCATAGACAGGGTATTCAAGCCCTGATTTACTAGTTTGACAAATTAACTTCTTCTTCCTTCATCATCTCTCTAACTATCTCATAGTACTTCACTACAACAAATTTTATGATTTATTCAACCGCCTTTGAACCACCTTTCGTGCCCACTTATTTACACCTGGTCAACTAAATAAAGCAACAAAAACTAAAAACATACAACAGTGAGGATTCGCTGGTGGTCACCCACCCAACTACTAACTCACCGGCGTGTGGCTTAAGTACGGCTGAGCGGACGGGAAGCCCTGTTTTCCACACCCTATGGTCGTATGTATTATGTGCTGTGTGGGACAGAACTATATAATACAATTGACTTAGAATCAATAACAATAAATATGTTTGGTACCACGCAGAGTGGGAAGGGCGAGTGCGCAATAGAAAGTGTGGGACTTGGGGGAAGCACCGGGTGAGAATGCCGCAGCCTGACCCGAAGCCCTCAGGCCGCTCAGCAAGGCGATGATGGTAATTGGATGTGACCGCCTGACCCCGAAACACCGATGACCTCTTGAAATTTGCATACAGCCATACCAGAGCTTTGGCGATGGGTAATTTCATGGTGTAGAGCCCTCGGGGCAACGATTCTCACCTTGGACCCCGTCACCTTAGGCTTGTCGTCGTGTGACTCCTTGAAAGCCTGGCGTAAGACCATTGAACGATTGCCTGTTGTGAAAGATCTGGCCGATGACTGACCCTCCCGCTCAGTCTCCCCCTTAAACCAGTCGATAAGACGCGCTTCGGGTGACATACGGAGATGACTCTCTACCAGGGTGTATTGAAGTCAAATATGAGTCAAGGCACAAAATGCTTCAGTTGCACTCTCTCGCGACCCGGCCTATTCCAGCTCGACTGCCAGTTGTCTTTGTAAGGTGTTCTGATATCCAAACTCCAGTATCAACGAGCTTCGATAGATCGACGCCAGTGTTGATACCCGCATTGTGGAACATATAAACCAGGTCCTCTGTGGCTACATTGCCTTTGGCACCAGGCGCAAAAGGGCAGCCACCAAGACCCGCTATGCTTGAGTCGAAAACTCGCAGCCCGCAGTTGTATGCTTCCCACACGTTTGCTGCGGCTTGGCCGTATGTGTCGTGGAAATGCCCTGCGAGTTTCTCGCGGGGAATGTCGTTGTCAAAAAGGAAGCTTATGAGGCTGCGTACATTTGATGGGGAGGCAACGCCTAGCGTGTCGCCTAGGCTGACTTCATAACATCCTGCATCGAGTAGTTCTTTCACGCAGCGGAGCACGGACGCTGGTTGCGTTGGTCCGTCGTATGGGTCCAGGAATAGGCATGAGACATAACTGCGGTTGTCAGGATGATAATTCCGAGAAACTATAAGTGTGCTCACTCACCCTCGAACAGCAATATTTGATTTCAATGCCAAAGAGGCAATATTCCTCGCCCTCTCTATGCCCTGTTCAACAGAGCAGTTGATATTGGCCTTACTGAACCCCTCAGTAGCACTGATAAAAACAGCAATCTCTCTAACCCCATATTGAACCGCAATGTCCAACGCTCGAACAGTTGGTACCAAAACAGGAAACCTCAAATCCTTCCCACCCATCCTCCTAATCCCCTCATCTCCGAGCACATCCCGAGAATCCGCCAACTGTGGAATAATTCTAGGCGAAACAATAGATGTTAACTCAATAGTACCCATCCCCGTTTCTTTTAACCTCCTGATTAATTCCAGTTTTGTCGATGTAGGGATATAATCTCGAATATTCTGTAGCCCATCTCGGGGTCCTACTTCCACGATTCGGACGGTTGGAAGGTTTTGTACGGTCATTGTGTCACGGCGGTATGGATGGAGATATCTTCAATGGGAGTGTCTGGTGGAATTGGTTTAATCAAACATTTATCAGGATCGCATTTAGACCTCGGCGAATGTCATCATACCCTAGATATGGATGTAACCTAGTCGTGCTCCGGCCGGACCGAGTTGCCCCACAGGACGAGGCTCCCACGGCCACACTGTCCGCGCTCGGCCGGAGAAATATGGGACTCGGGAACGAGATTGTATGCCAAACAGCCCATTAACTAGAGGTAATATGGCTCTTTGTGATGCTTCCAACGCTTGGTGTACAACTATTGGTAGATCTAAATTATCCAAATATTCTATTATACCGTAATAAACCACACGGTATTCGATATTATCTATATCTCACATATGTATAATGTAAGTATGATATATGATATCATCAGTACGAACTATATACAGATCAATCAATGAATGAGGAAAGAATTAAAACCCCTTTGCGCGTATGGATTTCTCAGCTCACACGTCGACCTACAACTTCCAGCAGCGTAATTTCAACCTAGGGCGACTCTGCTTTTTGGCGAATTTATCTGCCATCTTCAATATGGCAGCCGATTCATCATTCCCAGATCTCGGGGCAGCGGCAAACCCGACACTACGAAGACCCATAGCTCTCACGGGTCAAAGCCCCCTTGCGGGGGAATTTAATGCCTGAATGGCTTATTTTAGAACGCCAAAATACCCGAATTACTATGATATTTGTCTTAATAATGAAAGTACCTTGGTTCTACTAGCGTTGTAGGTGACAACCATATGAAGCTTTTGGCACCATACAAATTAATGCATCTCCATATTCTGGATGGTTGTAAGTCCAAAAGATCTACCACTTGGCCGGAAGTCTTTCAACCTGTTATTCTCTGCGGAGATTTAAATTATCTTGGGATCTAACTGTTCAAGATCACAGAGAGTTCCATGTGAGATTGATTTTGATCAGCACAAGCGGCCGTGTTGTGTTGTGGCTCAAATCGACACTTTGAACATCCTCCTTGCATTGAGATATTCAATTTTGCTCGAAATATGTCCCCATAATTGCCGGGCTCCACTCAAAGATACAGATATATTTGCATCATATACTACCCCCTGGTGCGAGGTCGGAGAGGACTCGGACTCAAACACGCAAGATAGTATACCTTCACATCCTAGCTTACAGACTAGCGTACGTACGTTGAATGGCGTAGATGCTCTTCGTTGCTTTTCACTGGTATCTTGTGGAGAGGCGGGTGTCCTGCGAAGACGCTCTTGTCTTCAGTGCTGTCTTGACTTGCGTCTTATATCCAGAATCTTATTCTGGGAAAATTCTCTTTTACAAGAACCAGATAATGAACATGATCACAGGAATGAGAATTTTATTACAACATTAGAGCTCCGCAAAGCCCATAAAGCCCATAGCCCAGTCCAACCAAGCCCGCTAATAGTTTAGGTTTTGGGCCTGGCCTCGGGCCTACCGATAGGCTTTGGGCCCGGGGTAAAAGCCCACTGGACTTTAATAGGGGCCCAATAAGCCATAAACAGTACAAATATGCCGAGAATTTAGAAGTTGAACCCCCGTTTAGGGATTTTAAAATTACCCTTCGTTTTAGTTACCCCTGTTTCTAGGCCTTATTTTAAAGGTAATATTTTATTGATTTAAATCATTTAGAATTAATTACTAGTTATCTCTCTATATCACGTTTAAAAACGCGAGAAAACGCGTTATTTAGATAATCTATAAATTATAGAAGTTCATTTAGAAAGCAGTACTCCTATACAATCTCTAAATATATATCTTGTCAAAACTTTGATATTAACTCTTTTCGCGACCTCCGGTCGGATCTTATTTAAATCTGGAATATATACTTATATAGCTACTATAATCCTAGATTCCAAATTTGAATATTATATATATACCTAGTGGAAGGTCGTAATATAGCGATTATAGAAGCCGCCTAAGATGGGCTTTAATGGCCTTTCTTTGGAAAGGCAAAAGCAAAAAGAAAAACATACAACAGTGAGGATTCGCTGGTGGTCACCCACCCAACTACTAACTCACCGGCGTGTGGCTTAAGTACGGCTGAGCGGACGGGAAGCCCTGTTTTCCACACCCTATGGTCGTATGTATTATCTTACGTGTAGGAGAGAATTATAAGACACTGGCCGGTAGCTGTGTGGTTAAAATGGTGACACCGGTTATGCCTAGCGAATATTTCAGGTGCATGTGACACTTGTTCGGCAGGGTAAACACTTCCCCCTAAACCCCACTTTGTACGCGGCCCCGGGGTATGGACAGCCGTGCAGTACCAATGAGAAAATCGAATTTGAGTGCAATCCTCAGGAGTTAGTGGAAGGAAGTTTGTAATGATAAATCTCGAAAGGTTGGAGAGGAGCAGACAGGGAGAGGGAGAGAGCCAAGCAGAGAACAGGGTGGAGATCAAGATGACCGCACAGCCTCGTACTTGTCACACCGCACTCTTCCATCCACACACATTGCTGCATACTGATGACCTTCATCGAGGGTATCTGTCTCAAAGATGTTTTGATTTCAAATGGCTCACGGGTGCTAAAAGATGATATTCCCGACGATACGATGGAGATGATATACAGGCAGATGGCCAATATCATGCTTCAGCTATTCAAAATCGACTTTCGTCGGATTGGTAGCTTACCTGCAATAACTACCAATTTTGTTGTGCCTACACGTCCGCTCACATGGAAAGCTCATGATATCTTACGGACAGGAGGCGTAAACACCTTTGGTATATATATCCTGAGACTTCGAATATTTTGATATTTCCTCACATACATATTATAGGCCATCACAACCAGGAATTCCCCACCACTCGGCAATACTTCCATTATGTTCTCAAGCAAGACTGACAACAGCTCCAAAACCAACCAAATTCGGTCGCTGGAGAGACAACTGCTTCACTACGATATACATCGTTGAAGGTTTTGGAATCTTTGATTCCAGCGATGATCGCGCCAGAATTCGACGAAGGCCCGTTTAAGCTTATTTGCGATGATCTCGGTCTAGCCAATATGATCGTTAAAAGTTCCGAAGATCTTACTATCGTCGGGATAGTAGATTTGGAGTGGGCGTACGCGCGGCCAGCCCAGCTATTCTGCTCGGCACCCTGGTGGCTTCTTTACGATCGACCGATTAACCCAGAGTGGGACTTTAAGATGGGCAAGGCTCCAGGCCTCAATGACCGCTTCTTTAAGTACCTTGATATGTTCGTGCGTATTCTAGCTGAAGAGGAGTCGAAGACGCTAGGATCTAAAGAAGTTTCCACTCTTGTTAAATGGTCGGTGGACTCGGGCGCTATGTGGCTTCATGCTTCTCTCGTGGCTTTTTGGATGTGGGAAGTTTTCCCTGTGTGCAATTGCAAAAGCAAATAGGGCTTGATAGATGGGGCCAAGCTTTGGAAGAAGTTCGAGATACTACGGAAGTTAAGAACTTCATCGAAAGGAAGATGAACGACCTGACTAAGTATGATGAGGACCTGGACAAGGTTGAAGATTATAATACCGCTGGGAAAATGACGAGGGAAGACTTTGTTGCTTCCGTTCGGTCTTTTCAGAGCGTTGACGAATAGACACCTTGGAAGAAAACAATTACTTTGCAAAACTAGCTGGTACCTCCTTTAATGGCTTGCTGTATCCTAAGTGATGAGTTCTAATAAACCGTATCCTAAACCCAAGAGTTTATATGCAAGCACACCGATGAGAAGACCAATCAGTGTAGTATATCTAAATATGAAATTCACAGCTGCTCACATTCACAAAGTGCGTCTACCTTGCTTTGCCGATGTTCAAGCTCTGTTGGGTTATAATTTATCTTCGCACAGCAGACATTGGAAACATTTCTGAGATAATGTACCATATAATGTCAGTTAGATGAAGCTATAGGGCCGTAGTAAATAGCCAATGGCTATATTGTACTTATTTTGCGCGACAGAACATTGCGAACTGCACAAGGGACAAAACTAAAGAGGCACAGCTTCTATCACAAAAAACCTGGTAAAATGCGCCATACTAGACAATAAAGCCACTGCATCACTGAGATATGATAGTTCATTTCCTCGGACCTCATCATTATATATCAAGATGGGCATTTTCACAGCTCTTCCTGTGTGCCAAACTAAATGTAGCCACCTTATCTGTCCTCTTGAATAACTCCCCCTTTCCAGCAAGTCGGATTAAAAGATTCCGAAGAGCATAGCCTTTACTAGGCAGAAATGTTCACGAATATGGCGTAGCCAAGGTGGAAAATAAGCCGTGTTGACCTCTGTATATAGTACCCAAAGGTTGACTCACCGGGATGGAGCAGAGAATCCTCCCGAGGCCACGGCTTCTGAAATGATAGGAGGAGAGCTTCAGCACACCCAGTCTATGACACGAGATGGACATCAATTTGTTAACTCTCAATCAATCTTTCAAGTCCTGAAAAAGAAGTAAGTTTTCCATGATGTATTTGATAGGGAATCCGCTTTACAGTTCTCATATATTCATGAAAAGAGATCTATACTAATCACCTCTTATTAGCCACGGAACTGCGCCAGTCGCATTTCATCGCGCCCAACTCATTGAAACTCTGTTTGAGAGCTTGCCCGCAGCGGCGAAAGATCGTTACCTTCTGAACAAGAAGGTAGATTCCATTGAATCCGATGAGACCGGAGTGCGTGTGACTTGCACCGATGGAAGCACTTACGACGGATCTATTGTCATTGGGGCAGACGGCGTACACAGCAAGACTCGTCGAATAATGCGCGAACAAGCGCTGAAAGAAGACCCCCAGCGTGATTGGGATGCGGCCGTCCCCTTCCCGGCTCTCTACAAATGCATGTGGTGCAGCTTTCCTCGGGTCGGTGACTGTGGACAAGCCACCGATACACAGTCCCAGGATATGTCAACCATGTTCTTAGCCGGTCGGGAGCGGGGGTGGATCTTTCTTTACGAGAGACTGTCTGAGCCGACGACGTCGCGCGTGGACTATACCGAGGAAGATCGACAGGCCTTTGCAGCTAAATTTGCCAATTTTCCGGTAACCGACAATTTAAAGGTCAAGGATGTGTATGCTACTCGTCTGACCGATGGGATGGCAAATTTGGAGGAAGGCATCCTGAAGCATTGGAGTTGGGGGCGAATTGTTTTGGCTGGAGATGCTTGTCATAAATTTACGTCTAACGAGGGACGCGGCCTTAACAATGGGATCCAGGATGTGGTGGCTTTGTGCAACGGACTTCATGAGATACTGGAAACGAGATCTGAGGCCGATTTGCCGGACCTAGTCACTCTAGGTAAGATGTTCGCAGACTACCAGCAGACCCGATCAGCTCCTTTGAAGTCCGACGGAGATCAATCCCTTTACCTTTCCCGCATGCATGCCTGGGCAAATTGGTTCTCTTACTTTATGAGTCGATATGTTCTGTCGTACGATTGGGTGTTGACCTGGACGCTGAACTCACTTGCCGCCAACGAGATTCGGAAATCGTTGGTATTGAATTATATTCATGTTGACGAACCATTCTTGGCGTCGGTTGAGTGGGAGCATCCATTGCGAGAGAAGGCAATCGAATAGAGACATAGTGGAGTTCAGAAAGACTTTCTAGGTGATCTCTCCTTACCCTATAAGCAAAACAAGGGGAAATTATATCGTAATTCGAATTAATAGCGACTATAATTATGGGCCTACTATCGATTATATATCATCTTCTTAAAATACAATAAAATGTAATCTCCGCCCGTCTCTATATTTACTATAAATAAAGGAATGAAGATAGCCGCTTCTCAAGAACTTCATTTTTGGGTCAAACACGTCAACTCAAGTTTGGTCGTGTTGACCATCACTCGTTAATAAATGTAGATATATATGAGTGTACTAACTAAATTTTGAACTTTTGGATTTTATCAGATAGAAGGAATTCCAGGCAACATGCGAGGAAAACAGAGGTCCCATATTCAAGAAGAGTACAACTTCTTCTCGTGAGTGTGTAAGCCATGGACATTACCCTCAGTCTGTGCACTCGCACTTCTCATCTCAAAGCGAACCGATCCCTTGTTCACCCCGTCACGCAGGGCATCAAGAGTCTGGACACCGATATCCTGGAGAGAATGCTGCACACCAGCAACAAGGTAAGGGACAAACTGAGTAATAGAGCCACGATCAATCACGGAGCCCGCAACACCCTGCGCAACCTTGACCTTATCATTCTCAGAAAAGTACCGCGAAGCACCGGCATTATTGCCAGCACCACTCTTGCTCTTGTCCTCCATGACGGCAATACTACCCATACCACGGAAGGCCTTGACCAATTTTCCTTCACTGCTCACGAAGTACTCACCAGGAGACTCGGTGGTACCGGCAAGCAAGCTTCCCATCATAACCGCCGAGGCACCTAGCGCAAGTCCTTTCACAATGTGGCCCAGGTTCTGGACACCACCGTCGGCAATGGTAGGAACACCAAACCGAGCGGCAAAGGCAGACACACTGCGCACGGCGGCCGCCTGAGGGCGACCAGCGGCCATGACTTCTTGGGTGATGCACGCCGAGCCACTGCCCATACCAATCCGTAGACCGTCCGCACCGGCAGCAATTAGCGCCGCGGCTTGCTCCCGGGTAACAATGTTACCCGCGATAACGTCGAGATCAGGGAAGGTTTGCTTGATGTATTTGATCATGGCAATCTGGAACTTGCTGTGGCCCTGGCTGCTATCGACGACGACAATATCCAGACCCGCATCGACGAGCTTCTGGAGACGGACCTTATCCGCGTCGTGGGTGCTCACGGCTGCAGCGCAGAGTAGCTGTTTGGATGCAAGCTTTGATGCAAGAGGATAGTGAATGTTTTTCATCAAGTCACTGCGGGACAGTAGGGAAATCAGGGATCCATCCTTATCCACAATTGGCAGCTTGCCCTTCTTTGAACGCCGGAGGACTTCGTTGGCTTCGGCGAGAGTCGTGCCTGCCGGTGCGGTGACGAGGTCTGTCGCCATAACAGCCGTGACTGGATCCTCGGGGTTCCTGTGGAACTGGATGTCTCTGCTAGTGACGATGCCGAGAAGTTTCGAATAGAGGGTTCCCTTTTCTGAGGACGGAATAAGGTAAGAACCACCAAACAAAACAAAGTATAGAAGACAAAATCCTAGGAGAAATCCAACTAACCAGTCACGGGGAACCCGCCGAATCCCCATTTAGTCTTCAGTTCCTTGGTCTCTCCGACTGTCGTGTCCGGGGACAGAACAATGGGGTCCTGGATAAAGCCGTTTTCATAGCGTTTCACTTTCCTCACCATCTCGGCCTGCTCGTCTGGCGGGCAGTTATTGTGGATAACACCCAAACCGCCCAGAAGCGCCATATGGATGGCCATGTTGTGTTCGGTCACAGTGTCCATGGGAGAAGACAGGAGAGGGGCCTTGATGGTGAAACGCCGGGTTACTTTGGTTTCCAAAGAAACATCAGATGCCGGGAAAGCTGTTCGGAAGATTAGACACAACCACCACAAAACCATGGTTGGTTTCCTTACTGATAGAACCGGGCAAAATGAGAAAGTCATTGTAGGTCAAGGCTCCATGACTATCCGAGTCGAGGAGAGTATCGACGTGGAGGCCATCCCCAGGATACTCCTTGAGCACCTCTAGAGCCTTTGTGTAGTCCTGAATTTCGACCATAATGCAAGTAAATCAAAAATAAAAATAAAAATAATAAAATAATATGTATTGGGAATGGGGGGGATAATTCCCGAAGAAAGTCAGAGGGGCAGGGGACGGGTGTGCTTTTAACCTTGGGAGGCTCCAGCAGTAGCACGCTTAGCGAGCGATTTTTTGATAATCTACGGCCCACAACAACCAGTTTACTATGTTGCCTGGGCACATACGTAAGTACGGAGTACGGAGTTCTCCGTAATGAACCTGGCCCCAAACTATACCGTGCTAGCAGGGGTTAGAAAACTGACCAATCAATACAAAGACTAGGATATATATGGATTGTCGGTGTAGAGGCGCGATACGATACAAGAAAAAAACGTCAAGACAAGCCTTACCAGACTCAGCACTAATGGTTCTAACGTTTTATGATCTCTCCAGTGCTACTATCCATCCAATGTTAGACCAATTCCTAATATAAAGAGGGATTAAAATCTATCACCACCCAAATATAGCCCCAGAGTGCCTCTCCAGGGATGATGAGAATCTAAATGTAAGTCAATATCGGGTCTATACGGGGGCCTGGACAATGTGCGGGCGAGTTGGGTGGGGCCGCCCGCCGTCCGGCCCCACATAACCGAAAATTCAAATGCGCTAACCATGGAACCTACGAAGATCTGCTGCCAAGACTTGGGGGCTATTATTACCTACATGGGTGTACTCGAGCTTGATTGGTCCTGGAAAAATTATCAATAGCCTGTTGTGTTGTTACTAAAGGTTGAGAGAAGTCAATTCATGACTAACATGATATTTCCGCCAAAGCTGTGGGAAATTCCGACTAGAGGACGTGACATTTGCTCACGACAATGGTTGGTCATCAGGAAGAGGTCTCACGCGAAATCCATCCATGTATCTGGGAAATTGTTGGATTTGTGGTGATTTTCAAGAATGAAACGGTGACCATATACAATTCATACTGAGCTTATCCTCATTTTCGCCCCCACTCTGAGTCACGAATATAGAAGCCAGCAGCTTGTTCCAAAAGCTCGTCCCACAGCGGCTCATACAGTTCCTATGTCCAAGCCTTACGCATATCACATGAGATACCGTGTTAAAGAAAGGGCCATCTTCAACACACCAACCCCGTGAGCGGCAATGAAAGTAATTGTATCGGCTGGAACGGGACCTTCGTGTTTAGGGGTGTATTTGTTTCAACTGCCCCTGGACTGGCCAATTACGCACTAGGCCAAAAAGACCACTATATCTGGGCATTACGCTCAGATAGTCCGTAATGTTTGGCATTAAGTTTCAGTACATTCCTGGGTGATACTGCTCCCTAAATCTTGTCTAATATGACTTCTCGGGACAAGATATTCAGTGATGATGAACTTCTCGCTTGGCATGGCGAAGATTGCAAGAATTGAAGAGCAAAGGGAATTGCATGAAGTAATAGTAGTAATTCGCCAATATTCCTGCGAACAAAAACTTCAAAAGTTGTCTCAAGTTGTCATAGAGATCCTCCCCTCCTTTTACTTGCAGGGTGAAAGCAATATCTCTAGTCTAAGGCTGGCTGCTAACCCCATGTTTTCTTTCATTTCGTTTTAATGGAAATTTCGGATGTATGGTCACCATTTCGATAGTAAATATTTGTGATTGAAGATTTCATTATCTCTCACTTCTCCGCTAACTTGGACTTCTCATACCTGGCTCACTTCCCAGCCAAGGCAAACATATATACCTCCCAACCATAGGCTCTGTTCAGCATGCGGCCATAAAGGCGAGCAACTCTGAAAGGGAGTTTCCCCGCGGATGAGGCTCGTGAAACTGGATTCTCCTTTGAGAATCGGGCGTATTTGGCTTGGATTGTCAGACCGAGCCGTAAAGACTCATTGCTGCGACATCCGCGTATGGGTTCTCCATAATTGGGACCGTATCACCCCGATGATGCTTTTCCGTCCCTGGCATGTCCTCTTTGAGAGGCAGCCAATGAAACGCGACTTGCATCTCCGTTCTCTCCTTGTTGACCCAAACAGGGCGGAGTGCGATTTGCGCACGATCCCAATACCCGGAAGTCATTGCTGGCAAAGATGCCACATCGGGGTTGAGCATGACAATTTCAGCTTCTAGGCTGGCCACGGGGTGTTGTGGTCTTCCACGAGTCTTGATCCTTTCTCAACACGCTTCTCTGCGACTGAAAAAGAGCAGATGCGTAACGGGAACCGGACGGCGTTTGTAACCTTGCCTAGGACGATGAAGACCAAACGTGCCATAACGATTTGCCCAATAAGCATATCGGGGCCGTATGTAAGAAACTAGGGTTACAAGCAGTGTTACAATCCGGGGACTCGTACTTCGCTGCTGTTTTTGATAGAGCGGATAATCGAGATCGGGCCCTGGAAGTTCTGCGGACCAAGCATCTAAGTGGGTTTCAGCGCTGCCTGCGCAGGGCCTGGGCAGTTTCTTTTGTTCGGCGCTTTTTGAATTTCCCCTTGAAGGGTCCCCGAGACTTGCAGGTTGCTCCAAGACGTTTGTATGATGAAGCCTGGCGAGCGTGCGGGCCCATGGCTCAGCCCGTGCTGCGCATTCCTACTCAAATCTATCCTCGCGCCGACAAAATTCAACGTCAAATCCCCGGGCGCATGATGATAAATATCCAACTAGTGCAGACACTGAGAAATGATGGAGATGTCACCAACCACCGTGGTGACGTACGGAGAGAGCAAGTCGCCCGCTTTTGTATCCGACTAAAACAGTCACTACGGCTCGTCCGCAATCAGTGGCATGCCATGATTGAGTAGTGACGGAACCCGAGCAATCCCTCCCGATACTCCTCCGGCAAAACCACTTGACGGCGAGATCTCGTCGGCATACTATTTTTGCAACGAGACCAACTTCTTCGCTTGGCTGCTAAGTTCGGAGAACAGCTCTAGGTGAAGGTACCCCTTCGATACAACAGAGCCAATAATGTGTGCCCAGAGTTCTGACGGGCCACGGGTCATAAGTGGGTGGGTATTGCCATTGAGATCTTTCAAAATCTCCTGATGATGGTCCTTGGCCTCATGAGGTGTCCTAAAAAAATAATCGGGATCCTTGAGCAAAGCCCACATGTGATCCTCTGCAGCCGATGCCTTCATGGAGAGTACTAACGAATCAAAAACAACATACAAAAATAAAACATACAACAGTGAGGATTCGCTGGTGGTCACCCACCCAACTACTAACTCACCGGCGTGTGGCTTAAGTACGGCTGAGCGGACGGGAAGCCCTGTTTTCCACACCCTATGGTCGTATGTATCATGCTAAGTGTTGGAGAGGATTATACTTAGATAGAATACAAGGGGGTTTGGTGACTCAACAAGGGCAAGATCCAGTTGTGCTGGGACACGGCATGGGGCTTCTGCACCCATCACACCCGAGACTCGAAACCGCTTATCTCACTTTCGGGTTTAAGGGGCGGTTCCAGTAAACGGGAAAAGAGTCACTGGTCAAGGTGGACTCGGGGATGTCATGGAGAAGCTGCGAACAGCATTGAACAAGAAATGTCAAAAGTCGCTCTTGTATCTCCAGTATCAGCAGGCCCTCTCCAGGAATGCACTGCTTTTGTTTCGTCATCCATTCAAAATCATCTGGGCTTTCGCTCCAAGCCACGAGCTTCCCATAGTTTTTGATATTCTCGGTCAAGTCATCCATAATCATCGAATGGTTGTCCAGAAAGATGAGCTCAACTGCATTGCTGACCCTGCCCATTTTCGTAGCATCGAAGTCGACGGCCGCAAAATTCGAAGGGTGGTGCCGACCTCGTGAGTTCAGCAGCATTGGCAGTGTCTTGGTGGTCAGGAGGTCCTCCTGGTTTATGTACGGCCAAATGTAAGAGTCCCGATATTTGATGCTTTTGTTATGGCCGGCGAAAGCTTGGAAGTCCGGGCGATGCATTGCCGGCATATTCGGCCAGGCACTTAGCAGTATCTTTAGTCTCTGCTGGCGGGTCTTTTTCGTCCATCGCTTGCGAATCAATGCCTCGTAAGGTTTGATAGGTGATGGATATTTTGTCTGACCTTGCCGCGGCCTCTCGACGAATGTTTCCTGGAGACATCACCTCCGAAATGAAACCACCAATGGACTTGGAGAAAGTTCGAGGATCACTCCGATCCATGTTGCCTGTGTCCAAACTGGGGTCAGCATAGGTGCCTGCATCAGGGTCAAAATAGTCGAATTGATTGTTCGCTCTAAGTACCATGCCCCCCCAGATGATCTAAAGGAGTAGTCTAACCTTGTAAAATTGAGGTACAGGTGTGATAGACCAGAAGCTCCACCTCTTCAACTGCGATCTTGCACGTGGGTGTGGCTAACTAATGAAAATGTCTCGAGATCGCTGTGGTTGGTGGGGCAATGTGTTGGCAACGAAGAACTCGACGCGTTGGAAAGAAGAAAACATGTATAGATTACATGTGGGAACAAACAGACAATACCCATGCGACCTCTTCATTTGCCCATGAATGGCCACACTGATTCCCACTGGCTTCTCTCTTCGTTTGTCACGCATTGAGAATCCAAGAATTCAGGCCGGCATTGCTCCAATCGCACTTTATAGTACTCGTAGTCACTGTGGTTCACCCAGCCGTCCCATCCTCTATATATACCGACTTGATCTAGGAACTCCTCCATTAGTACAACACCACTCGCCCACCTTTTCTCGTCCTCCTTTTGCTTTTGTTTATCCTCCTCGGTAAAGGAAAGTGGGCATGGCACATATGAGCCTATATAAGTCGCCCATTCTTCTTGTAGTCTGATGAGCATGCCTTGAACAATTGGTTCGCCATCGCCGAAGAGAGAGCCTGAGAGGCCCGTGATTTGGCCAGGGAGTGAATTTCTGAACCGCAATGATGCTGCAATCTCAGGACAATCCTGTATAATTTGGATATCATAAAGCTTGTAGAGAGACTGGGAAGGACGAAGCTTATTCGCCTCTAGCTGCTCTTCGGCGCTGAGCTGATCGAAATTTGCGGGTAGACGGATAGATTGTAGTCCCTCCGGAAATGGCCCCTCAAATTCAATCAGGGCCGGATGGCGGGCTTGAAGAAATAGGGGTGATAGGTTCACTGCCTGCCAATCAATAATAGAGAGAATCTCTGTTGGTCGATCCGGGTTCACGAATATGTTATCCCCATGTAAGTCGGGGTGCCATAAAACAGGCTTGGATATTTCCTTGTCTTCTGGTGATAATGATTGAGCAACCTTGAGATAATCGAGTTCTGCCAAATTGAACTTAACATAGCGGCGAGAGAACTGTTCCTTCTCATTCCAAAGCCAGCGTCCCGATGTGTAGCGATAAAGACTATCCTCATCACAATCAGACGTGGAGATTCCTTGTATGACAGGGGTTTCACGCGACCAGGGCGGAACAGATGTTGAAAATGCACGCGTCTGGCGCGAGGTCCAACATCGGAACCTGGCTATATCAACAATCTGCAGTTTAACATTGCAAGGGCGTAGATACGACCTGGGTTGGAGGATCCCATAAGCCCTGCGTGCGTATATTTTGTCAAGCGATGCGTTCAGAAAGTACACATCCTTATCACATGCATCATATTACGGGCGGGTGCAGTGACCAACTTGACTGTTTTCGTTCATCCCCTTTTTCAGTATCTGCCCCTTTCTTTGCCTGGATTGCTAATTTGCAGTATCTGAACACCCTAACACTTATCAAATACAGATTTCTAGTTCCACAGTTCTGTTATCACCCCAAGGATTCTTGTCTATGTAGCTTCCAACCAATACGGATTCCATGTTTATTTATTTATCGGGCTTCAAAACTTGGGGCTTATTTATTTATCTCTTTAGGCTTCCCTATTATTATTAGTTCTGATATGGCCTTAACGATAAGAGATCACGCTCTCACGCTCTCGTACTGGTCCACACCCACGATATCGCTATTTTGCCCTAGTCAGAATGATGATGTCATTTTGGTCCACCGCTACCCACCTTCGGTATAGCACGATGTTTAGTCAACAATGACCTACACTTATGAATGTACCTTGCACAGATTAAGAGGTGATAATCACTCAAGATTCCCTGATTCAGCTGAGCTGAGCTCGTGGAGGTCTGTGCATTAATTATGAACGAATTCAGTTTATGCCCGAAGATCTCCCGGCTGACATGGATATTCCCTGATTGGCTATTAGGGATCCCCGTAGTTCAAGGTTAACTTGGGCATGTTACCCTTGGAACCGGCAGATATGACTTCATATGTGGCCTTCACGTCAATTCCCCCGTGTCTTATTCTCAGCCTCTTACTTCCTCTCATACCTTGTATAGCAATCGAGTCTGTACTCTGTACTCTGTACGGAGTACATATATCTAAGTTGTACAACACACTTCAACTTTCAAGGGTCAAAAACAACATTCCCTCAGCTCAGCCAAGACTGCCCAGAGATCTCATTGTTTGGATCTGGTAGAGTCTAAGTGGCACCCGAACGTTAGAATCTTCTATAACCAAATTCCAACGCATAAATGAACAATAGAACAGTGCTCTGACGTCAGGCTATGTGGGGAATGCCAAGAAGGGAAGGGACCTCGGGATACCGCAGATCAATTCATAAGGCCGTTTTTTTTTTCTTCTTCTTTTTTTCTGCTTTCATTTTTCATATTTGCACATAGGATATTAGGATGGTTGTGAATATTATAAGCGCAATAAATATTGTGAATATCTGAATATATTGTAATTTATATAAAGCTTCATATGCTCCATACCTTCAATCATAACCATTATAGATCTAATCTGTACGGCGTTGCACGCCACGGGCGCCACCACTCTGCAGTGTAGATCCACTATAAATCCGGTTTCAGCCCGTGGAGTCCTAAGTAAGAAAAGTCTGCGCATACTCCGTACACACCTAGGTACTCCGTACTTATAACACCTGGAGAAGGTCCACAAAACCTTTTCCTCTCACGCCTTTTGCTCCTTCCCCCGCACGCAAGGATGTCTCCCCCAGATCAAGACACCGAAGCTGTTCATAGCGAAAGTAGACCTCTATCTGTCAATGGCACGGACAGTGAATCTAACGACCCCGTCGATATCTCCGCCGCGCTGGAAAAAAAAGAGAGCGAACGCCCCGACGGAAAGCGCGAGCTGAAGGAAGCAGATTGCTACGAGATCCTAGGATACTGCTGGCCGCGATGGAAGAAATGGACCTATCTGGCCGCAGTCGCGTTCGTTCAGGTTTCTATGAACTTCAACACCTCGGTTTATCCTGCAGCTGTCAAAAATTTGTCTGAGGCTTTCCACATTAGCGAACAACATGCTCGCACGGGCCAAATGGCCTACTTGGTTACTTATTCTATTGGTTGTGAGCTGTGGGCTCCTTGGTCCGAGGAATTCGGTCGCTGGCCTATCCTCCAGCTCTCTATGTTCTTGATCAACATTTGGCAACTTCCTGCAGCCCTTGCTCCCAACTGGGGCAGTCTTGTTGTCGCTCGTGCATTGGTTAGTTTCTCCCTCAGCAAGCTAGCGTCTTGATAATTTGGTAAACTAACATAATGTAGGGTGGTCTCTCTACTGCTGGTGGTAGTGTCACTCTAGGTCTTATCGCCGATATCTACGAGCCCGAAACGCAACAATTCCCTCTCGCATTCATCGTTTTGTCCTCATGTCTCGGTACCAGTATTGGTGGTGTGATTGGAGGACCAATTGCGCGATGTAAGCAACCCATTTTCCCCCGAGGTCACTATGTACCGGTTTGCGACCTATTGCTAACACCTATGTTTGATATTTAGTCCTCGATTGGCAATGGTTCTTCTGGATTCAACTCATCTTCGGAGGAGTTACCCAGATCATCATTTTCTTCATGCCCGAGAGTCGTTCGACCATTATCATGGACAGAGAAGCTAAGCGCCGCCGCAAGACCGGAGAAGACCCGAATATCTACGGACCCAATGAGATGAAGAGCCCTCGTATCTCCCTCAAGGAAGCCGGCAGGATCTGGGCGCGTCCATTCTACATGCTTCTACGCGAACCCATCGTCCTCTGTCTATCTCTTCTGTCCGGTTTCTCCGACGCTCTGATCTTCACCTTCCTCGAGAGCTTCGCCATCGTCTACGAGCAAGGATGGGGCTTCGGTACCCTCGCACAAGCGTGGGCAGTTATTCCCATCAACGCCGCCTACTTCATCGCCTACTTCAGTTACTTCCCATGGTTCATGCGTGATCAAAAGCTTCGACTCAGACATGGTGACGCCGCCATCCCGCCCGAGCGCCGTCTCAAGTGGCTGCTCTTCCTTGCTCCACTCGAACCCATCGGTCTATTCGGTTTCGCCTGGACATCCTTCGGCGACTCGAAAAACGTCCACTGGATCGGATCCATGATTTTCTCCGGCTGTGTCGGTATCGCCAACTTCGCCATCTACCTATCCTCGGTTGATTACATGGTCGCTTCCTATGGTGTCTACTCTGCGTCTGCGACGGGTGGTAACGCTTTCGCGCGTGATCTTCTCGCTGGTATATCGGCCATGTACGCGACGCCTATGTACACAAATATCGGCAACAAGTGGCATGTTGAATATGCAACCACGATTCTGGCTTGTCTTTCCTGTCTGGTTGTGACCCCCATCTATGTTTTCTACTGGAAGGGACCGCAGCTTCGCGCGAAGAGTAAGTTCGCCTCTACGCTTGCTGCCGACAGAGAGCAGAACAATGGCCGGCGTGTCAGTAGGATCAGTATGGAGCCTCAATATTGAGCTTTGATCTGAAACATGCGGGTGCATTATTAGAAGTACGTGAAAATTTGCATATATATTTGCGTTCATGTCTGTTATGTATATACGAACGACTCATCATGGGTAGATGGGGCCGAGGATGATTTTTTATTACCTTGTGCTTGACCATCTCATGACTACTACATAATCTTGTGGCTGCATTTTGTTTCATATCTCGTTGCAAGTTGATTAGACGCTAGACTCAAAACATAGAGAATTTATTTCAAATTCATATTTTCTTTTCGGATGTAGCCTGATGTAGACTTCGTCGCATATTTAACAAGGGAAAAAGATATCGTGAACGAATGGGAAACAAAGAAGGGTTCAAGTTATCTGCAGGTCGAGTGGGGACACGCGATGAATGCAGTAAGGATATGCAACTATCCTAGATCCACGCACTTCTTCTCATATTGACACCGTTTATTTGTATCCCCTCTTTCTCGCGCGTCCAACCTCCCTAACCACACCACCGCCAAAATGATCACAAGCACAATCGAAATAGCCGCGCCGCCTGCCAAAGTGCGAGAGATTGTATGTACCAGCCCTAGGACCCGGATTCTTGGCGAAACAAGCTGACCAGTTATCGCGCCCCTAGCTACTCAACTTCTCAGCATACCCGGAATGGCACACGGAATGGCTGAAGGGGATCGAGCTTACGGACACCACCAAGACCCCGCAAGAGCTTTCCTCAGGCGACAAAATCGAAGTCAACATTGAGAACTTCAAGTTCGTCGCTGAAGTCAAGGTGAGAATAACACTGTCCCCCATATACAAAGAAAGAAAAGTAAGCTGAAGACTCTCTCAATGCCAAAGGAGAACACCGAGAGCTTGTTTTCTTGGCAAGGCCCGCCCGTGTTTACCATTGCTGGTTTACATAAATTCCATATCGAACCGGCCAATGAGGGTGCCTCGACTGTTTTCACGCAGAGTGAAGATCTCAAGGGTCTCCTTGCGTTCATTATGAGTCCTTCTCTGCTTGGGAAGAAAATGCGTGCCCATTTCGATATTTTCCATAGGGATCTTAAGGCCCGCGCTGAACTGGCGTGATTGGGGGGCTGGGTTTGTTGCACACGCACATTTAGCTGTTTTGTACACGCACTTTTGGTCTCAGTTTGGGTTATCCACGCCTTGCCCCTACTACAACATACATATGTGCGTACGATGTACACACATTTGTGGGTAAGGGATTTTGGCTCTGGGACATGGCCGCATAAATATACCTTGGTGACAGTTTGATCGTATTTGAGGTATGGACACTTGGAAGCTTAATGGAAAAGAAATATAAACACGCCATATCTTTCCATCTGGACTGCCAAAGTGACTGTATAATGAGCGGTCTCAAATTAAATCCGCTACAGTATAGCAATGGGCTCGCCGGCAATGGCGCGATAGACCCGGTCGGGGCCGGGCATCAAACAGCGGTGCAGTTGTGGCACGCCGTTATATTGATGCCAGAATGATCCATTACACCCCACCCCACCCACACCTGTGGCCCTGAACCATACCGAGAGAGTTTGTACCACTTCCTGCACTATGGAGGAAAGCATGTCCTTGACAAAAGTCAGACTGGCCGAGGGTCGAGGAAAAGCCCGCTTGATAGAGATTGTCTCAGAGGTAGCCATCGTCTTTTGAGTCGTAGTGCTCATTATAATATGGTCGCGTATGATCCTTTTCCGTCATCAAGAATTTCCCACACAAGTCATGCTCTGTTCATAGAAAGTGTTGAATGAAACTGTATTTCATATAAATTCCACGCTACTGCTGTATGGCGAAACCGACATCGAGAGGTCTGATACTACCGGTTGATCCGTGGGATTAAAGATAGTGCCCCAATGTGATCGAAAGAGGTCCTCACACTGCGATTTCTCCAACCACAAGACAGTTTTAATGTGGATGAGCGTGTCACCAAAGTTTCCTAGTTGTAGAGCTGCAGCTACATCTCGTGCCCTCTTCATGAATTGTTGGTGATGAGCTGTGCTAGCTGAAGCCACCATCCCGACCGCAGCAAGCCACACATCAAATGAATCATATACACGAGGCGCTGACGCAAGATGCTCGAGGTTCTCCATAAATCGAGTGAGAATCGTATTCAGTATGACTGCATGCGAGTAATATGTTGGCCCCTGAGCGATGAACATGTAAAGTATAATTCCGTAGCGAATGGATTCCGTCATCGGTGATGGCAGAAGTATTGTCGTAGGTGGAGCGGAGAGTAGGAGTCGGTGGATAACAAAACAAGTAAGGTCGTGAAGTTGTGTCGCTGGAAAAGGTATATTGCGCACTCGGTGAAAGATATTGCGCAGACGATTGAAGACATTCTTAACGGCATAGTCCACTTCTATGGTGCTGAGGTCAAATAGGTGATCGTCAAGCGCGGTCGAGTCGAATTGCCATTCCGGGATTGGAGGGATGCCATCTCCAATACCGAAGTCGTCTTGGGTCTCGAATTGAGGATGACCCATAATGAGCATCGATACCCTGTGGAACATGTGAATATACATCGTTTGAGTGGCAAAGGGGTTGGCTTACCAGCTGATCATTCTCGCGGTAAGTGGGCTTGTCTGCCTTACTGCGTTGATGCCACCTCTCATATCGACCAGTTTTTTCAATCCATTGACGTGCATTTCGCCGACTTTTATATTTCCTTTCCCAAACTAAGAGTCATACATAATCAGGGGTCGGTTCTAATTATAAAACAGTAGGAAAAGAGAGTGCTTATGGTAGTATCTCACCTCGATGGTTGCCAAGGTTATGACTGAGTTCATAGTCCCGTCTTGAACAGCTAATGACATATATTCAACCTTACGTCGTAACAAGGCCACCGAGTCTGCCATGAGAAGTTCGGAGGTCTGAAAGCCTTTCTGGGCCAACAACTCTTCGTCGAGACATGCCGTCTGTAGAGAGACGTGGAATAGTGCGGGATCCCCCAGGGCAAGTGGCCACCAAGAGATCAGGAATGGATTTGAAGTCGCATTAAGGTCAAGAGGGTAGTATTGAAAGGCGATCTTGTGGAGGACTAAATGGGTAAGCTAAGCTTTCATCGACAATGCTTCATTGGAGGTCTACACACAGGTGTAAATCAGACGTTGAACGTGTTCCCGGGGAAGTCTAGTCTGTGGATACGATTCAAAAGGATCAAGAGACCCGAATGTGTAGTTAGTTAAAGTGCCGGGCCCATCTAGCGCGCTTGTTGATGCCCCATTCTGCCATCCGGAAGTTGCCGGACCCGTTGAGGGTTCATTCGCGTAGGCGCACTCGACTTGTCGCTTGATGCAGCGGGAACAGCGCGGTGTGCGGAGATCGCAGCTGGACTTTGATCGGGCACATGCAGCACAGGACCGGCGGAGAGATTGACGCATTTTGAAAGAATTTTGGTGGGCACCCAAAGGGGGAACGTGTTAGCTTTAGGAATAGCTCAAACTAGAACCCCACACCGGTGTTGAGGTCACGGCACGGTACAAAGAGTTGGAACGTCGCAAACGTAAATGACAGAAGGTCGGTTCAATGTTGAACTTCTCAGGCGATTATTCCGTTATATGGGGACCTCAGGTTAATGTCCCGAGCCCAAATCAAAAGAGGACTAGACCCCGCCTTACCCCTGCTTGGCATCGGAGTCTAGTCCTAATCGGGTAATATGGTATGAACTGTGGATATCTCGGCAGTATCCATCCATATCATGCCATTACTAACAAAGCATGCCCTACTTATGTAGGTATTCTCTGCCCATTTTAGAAAAAGGAACACTTTGGGACCTTGCCCCTGTCATCTACCATCATGGGCACCAACATGGCATTTGAGATGGCCAACATCTCCACCGTTCAGAATGAGCTGCGGCAGATATGGCCTGCCAACCATGCCCAATCTCAAAGCTACCTACTGGCGTCCTTGATGAGCTTGTCATTTTGGCAGTACGCAGTGACTATTATAATTGCCATATTAGTCTATGATCAAGGTAAGGAGAGCTTTCAATACGATGAGAACCTGCTGATGCCCTTTAGTGATGTACATCAAACGAAAAGGCTCTATAGCTGGTCCTCCACTCAAGATTCCGCTCATGGGCCCATTTATACAAGCCCTGCACCCAAAGTTTGAGGGGTATCTTGCACAGTGGGCCAGTGGACCACTCAGCTGTGTGTCTGTCTTCCACAAGTAAGCGTCCACATCTATTACCGTCTGATCGGACTCCATGGAACCCGTAAAATTTTCCAAACTAACACAATTTATTACAGATTTGTCGTTCTAGCCTCCGACAGAGATATAGCCCACAAAGTGTTCAAGTCACCCGCATACGCCGAGCCATGTATAGTGCCGGTCGCAAAGGATATCCTAGGTCACAAAGCATGGGTCTTTCTTCAAGGTAAAGATCACGTCGAGTACCGCAGGGGGTTGACTCCCCTGTTCACCAACAAGGCCATGGCTACCTACCTGCCGGTGCAAGAGAAGGTGTTAGCTGATTACTTCGGCAAGTTTGTCGCCACCAGCAAGGCGAATGGGGGACAGCCACAGGAATTCATGACTATGTTCCGCGAGATCAACTGCGCACTTTCATGTCGCACATTTTTCGGCGATTATATCTCCCAGGCCGCAGTCAAGAAGATTGCAGATGACTTCTACCTTGCTACAGCTGCCCTTGAGCTAGTCAACGTGCCTTTATCCCTATACATTCCGTTCACCAAGCCCTGGCTCGGAAAGCGCACAGCTGACGCCGTCCACGCTGAGTTTGCAAAATGCGCGGCTGCATGCAAAGCAAATATGGCGACTGGTGCGACACCAACGTGTATCGTAGACCATTGGGTGCTCCACATGATGGAATCCAAGCGATATCACGAAAGAATCGCCGCAGGGGAGATAGACGCCAAGAAGCCAACGAACATAATCCGCGAGTTCACGAATGAGGAAATCGGAGAGACACTGTTTACTTTCCTCTTTGCTTCTCAGGACGCGTCGAGCAGTGCCACGACTTGGCTATTTCAAATCCTCGCCCAGCGGCCTGACGTGCTCGATAAATTGCGTCAAGAAAATCTGGACGCTCGCGGTGGAGATAAAAACAAGTCTTTCGATCTTCCCATGCTCGAGTCGCTCACCTACACCAATGCAGTTATCAAGGAGCTTCTGCGCCACCGTCCACCCGTTATTATGGTCCCATATCTGGCAACGAAGAATTTCCCTGTCACGCCTAACTATACCGTCCCCAAGGGTGCCATGATTATCCCGTCCTGTTATCCGGCTTTACATGATCCGAATGTTTACCCTAATCCGGATAACTTCGATCCCGAGCGTTGGATCTCCGGGGATGCTGGGTCCAAGAGTAAGAATTGGCTAGTATTCGGCGCGGGACCACACGATTGCCTCGCAAAGAAATATGTGCCGCTATCTATGGCTGGTATGATAGGGAAAGCGGCGCTGGAACTTGACTGGAAGCATCATGCCACGGACAAATCAGAGGAGATTCGAGTTTTTGCTACGCTATTTCCCATGGTTAGTACCCCTATCAACCCATGTTCCAGCATTGTTCCACTCGTACCTTGTACTAACTTTTGACACAGGATGGTTGCCCGTTGGTGTTTACGGAACGTTCATAGAGGCTTTGGTTGCATTTCGACTAGAGTAGAGTTCCGCGTTCTGTAGGCTTTCATGGTGGAATGATGCCCTTTGTGATGGCGGCAGTAGGATTTCTGACCTGTACGATCGCGTTTATCACGTTGGTATATTTATCTCTCTCGGCGTACTGTACAAATATATATCTCGCATGCTTCCAAAATGTGCAAAAGTCCTCAAAGTCCTCGGCTTAGGTCGTCACGAGTTTCCCTCCTTTGAAACCATGCGATTAATCTTTTCAACAAGCTCATGAGTCGCGTAAGGCTTATAGATGATATCATCCATTCCAGCACCGATCATTTCCTGTTGTTGTTCGTCTCTGACATTCGCCGTGACTCCCAGAATAGGTACATGTCCTCCACTTTCCTTTTCGGTATCACGAATTGCTCTCGTTGCACAGTTGCCATCCATCACAGGCATCTGCTGATCCATGAGAATGCAGTCGAATGGTGTATTTTGATTTGCATCCACGGCCTCTTTTCCGTCGCTAGCTTCCGATACGTCAAAGCCCAGTGTACTCAACCTACGCGAGACAAGTCGCCTGTTGATAACGTTATCCTCAACCAACAGAATACGCTGACCGTCACCGGTTAGTTTCTGATTCGCCCGTTGTATCTGATCGTTCTCGACCTGGCGCGCTAGTTCGTGGGTACGAAGTGTGTCCTTGTCCTTGGGGCCACCTGGCTGTGCCTCAAAGACGATATCTTCAGGGGGGCTTGCTGACATCTGGGGCTCTTCGGTAGTTTGATTGACACCGCTTATT
Source organism: Penicillium palitans (assembly GCA_019190355.1). Lineage (NCBI taxonomy): Eukaryota > Fungi > Ascomycota > Eurotiomycetes > Eurotiales > Aspergillaceae > Penicillium > Penicillium palitans. The sequence goes on along the minus strand of JAHAQQ010000004.1, from coordinate 647,025 downwards.
CTATTCCCCAGTGTCTGGATATCAACGCAAAGTTTATCGATTGCAGAAACACCGAAGCTCTCATCCCTTTCGACACCGTCGTTGGTTGTTCTGCGTACTTTGAAAAAGAACCCAAACGTACTTCCGTGAGATTTCTTGGAACTCACGCCAATCTCACCCCCATGGAGGTGGCAAAGCTTCCTACACACGTTGAGACCAAGGCCAGAGCCACCGTAGATGCTCTCGGTTCTGGGGGTTGCTTGGTTGAAACGCTGGAAAAGCCGTTTCTGGGCTTCCTCGGTGACCCCAATACCGGAGTCCTTGACAGAGACCATGATATACGCCACTTCCCCACTTCCCCATTCGGAATTGCTAGTCGCGTCGCTGCGAAGCGCCGATTCACCGGAATCGAAGAAGACAATATTTGGCGGGTATGAAGTTGGACGCTCGACCGATGCACCCACAGAGACTCGGATCGATCGCTCACTCTCTGATTGGGCGGTGAATTTGATAGCATTCGAGAGTATGTTGACGAGGACCTGGCCCATTCGATCCAGATCTGCCATGACCCAATCAATGCCACATTCGGCATAGGAAACATCGGCCTTGTATTCGAAATGTATTCTGTGCTTTCGGAGCTCGGGTCGGAAGATCGCCATCGGAATGGTGAGATGTCGTTGTGGCTGGACCTTTCGCGGCGACAGCGGCAGCATTGACGCATCAAGTTTCGAAAAGGTGAGAACGTCGTTGACGATTTTCTTTTGATGCCTGATGCAGAGACTGATTGTCTCGGCTGCCTCGGTGATGTTCATGACTGAAATTTCTTCTGGTTTCTTGTTATAGATTGCCTCTTGAATATCCTCCGTGCAATGAACTATCGCAGATAGAGGATTGCGAATTTCGTGGCTAATCATATCGATGAATCGCTCTTGTTGCTTCTTGCGCTCTTGTGCCTCTTCCGCCGCCTGCCTCTGTAGGAGCTCAGCCTTTTTCTCTGGGGTAATATCTGCGATTGTACAGATGAACACCCCACCGTCACCTAGCCCAAAGCATTGTACATCTTTATCATCCAACCGATCCAAAGTCATGACACACCAAATCGAGTCTGGGTCACGGGTGTGGTATTCGAGACGTAGCGGCCGTTTGGAGGTTTCGACCTCGCGATACCCATTGGACAGCCGCTCGTAGTCGTCCGGATGGACCGAGCGTAACCAACACTCGGAGAATTTGACGCTGGGGCATGGTATGAGTTCTCGGAACCGGCGATTCACGGAGACCAGTTCATATCGGTGGGTAAGGATAGCGACGCCGTTCGGTAGGATGTCGGCCAGCTGCTGTGCCGAGACATTTTGATTGAAAGTGAACGTCATCTATTTCTTCGCGCCGAGGCGGGCTTCTTCCAATATCAACAGAAGAGACGTCGGACGCTGCTAGAAAATGCTTGATGACTGCTCGATTGTGTGTTACCCGCAAAAGGTTCGGGCGGCGCGCATGGCAGATGAGGCTGAACCGCGATCGTCGATGTTCCTGAAGCCTGTCAATTTCAAGGATGCTTTGTGACAATCAGCCAATATGTGCTAGTTTATATGAGATTTCGCAACTGTCAAAAGAAAAGATATGACGATATATAGTATTGTACGTCATTGTGGGGTACCCCTTCGATCTACTTCCAATGTGGAGGAAGTATTCTTTACGAGGTTGTTGTGATTGGTAAAAGAGACCAAAGTGATGTCCCCTGGTGTCCACTGGGGGAGTGACCCTGGATGCTTGGCACATGCCCTGCATACTGACGTCATTCGTTTAAACTTCAATAGCCGAATTAGACGAGCCTCGGATATCTGCACCTTTTCACAGGCTCTCCAGGGCTATTTTGCCTTTTCTTAGTTTTATTTTTTCGTTGGAGGTTGTTACGTAGCAGTACTTGCTTTTTTCGGCTTCATTTATATCGAGAGACTTGGGGTGTTGTAGTACGAATACTCCCTATTTAGCTTGACTGCCAGGCATCTCAAAGTACTTCGAACGAGAGAGTAGATTGAAAGGTTGGTGCGAAGCTAAGTCCTTGGGATTATGCAGAAGCATGTAATATAATACTATAACATGGTGATAATGAATTATGCATAAGAAAAGGTGAAATGTGCTGAAGCACCCGCAGTAAGAGTTACATGCCAAGTGCCAGCACAGCAAATTTTATAACATGGTATGTGCCATGAAGACTCCAATTTTAGTAGATATAACAGTTTATTATGAATCATCAATGGCTGCCCAAGTGGTCAGAGCTTTTGCTTGACTGGCGATCGGCTTGGCAATGCAGGAGATAATGTTCCTCTTGCTCACGTTTTGCTTGGCAAATGTGATCCGAGGGCTGGAGGGGTAGTTACATAGATACCGTAGTTCAGTCATCGTTGATCAATTTGACAAGATTGGAACATTGGAAGTTCGGTAAATATGAAGAAATAGGTTATCAGTAGCCAGGTTATAGGATGCGTGGGAACCGCAATTCCTCCTTGGTTGGAGAGCCGTACTCTGTACGGAATACGCAAACTGCTAAAAGGAAAATCAGCGAGATTTTGAAATTTTCGACAGCAGAGAAGACCGGTCCCCCACTCGGGGAGAACTAGAGGCCTAGAAGACGGCCTGTGGGTGATGTATGTGGGATGAGCTGTCGGGGCGGGAGAGTAAAAATCAGAATCGGCGTGGCGAATCTCAAATTTTGACCAGGTACCAAAAGATAGTAGAGATAGAGCATATTTGCAATAAAGTGAAGACTAAATCATAGCTAAATTTTTCATGGCTGTTATATCCGAGGCCATATCACTTGTAAAATATCAAGTAGCCCTAAAAACATCAAGTTCGCCAACAAACCCTACCGGCATCCCGTGGGTCTTAGCGCTCGGCCCGATAACGTTTACCGCTAAGTTTTCTTTTACGGAGATTGAACATTTCAACTGATAGCCATCTTTAGACCGCCAGCTGATGCGTTGGCTTTCTAAAATATGAGCCATAGGGCCACGAAGCATATGCATTGCGTTATCAGAGCCACATTTTAATCATAATAATCCTATACTATCTCGCATGTGCGAATGACAGGGCCAGTGATTTCTCTTCTCCACTCCTCGTGGGTTCATCGTGGGTCTTCTATCTCAAATAGGCAACCCGAGAGAACATGCTCCAGTCTAAGATCTTGCTCGAAAGGGTAATCCGAGAAACCTCACTCCACTTTTTAAACTGGATCGATTGAAGATTTTGATTTTTAGTTTCATAGTAAATCGTATATTAGTATGAAAGTAGGTGCCAGTGCTACCCTAGCCATACGTTTTCATCTTCATTCTATTTTCCACAATCATAATGGGCATTGTTGACTATTTCAGTCGACCGCGTGGCCTTCAGGCACATGGTGGTGCTGAAACACCTACCATGGAAGCCCCAAAAGTAATTGAGCCTAATGTAATCTCTAGTCCGGACTTCTCGGGCGCTGTTACACCTGCCCACATGCTTCCTTCCCCGGCTGGCAGCGAGGATGCTCTTATTTTTGAGAAGATCCCGCAGCAGTTTGGCCGCCTCGGTTCTTGGAAAGGGTCTTTGATTTTGCTTGTCACCTCCGGTTCTCAATTTCTAGACAATGTCTTCATGACAAGCGCCAACATTGCCTTGTCGTCAATTCAGCAGGATTTTGACGTGTCTAGTACCGATTTGCAATGGATGATTTCTGCATATACTTTGTCGTTTGGTGGCTTCCTTTTGTTAGCCGGTGCTTTGTCTGATCGGTATGACTCTGCTTCCCATTGTTCCTAGACTTGACATGATGCTAACCTACACAGCTATGGACGAAAGAAGATTCTCTGTCTGGGTCTTGCCTGGCTCTCTGTGTGGACCCTAGCGATTGGATTCGGGCAGTCGTTTATTCAACTTACGGTATTCCGCGGCATCCAAGGAATTGGAGCTGCGATGACTGTGCCATCGGCTATTGGAATAATCAGCTCCTACTTCAGTGGTGTTGATCGCACCCGTGCACTGTCTATCTATGGAGCCTCGGGGACCCTAGGGTTCTGTACCGGTCTCATCTTTGGCGGTTTCTTGACCTCTTCGTTGGGCTGGAGATATATCTTCTATCTCATTGTCATCATCACTGGGTCCTTGGGAATCCTAGGCTTTATCGTCCTTCCAAGCGATGTTCCTTCTGAGAAGAAGCACGAAAGAATGGATTATATTGGCGCAGTGATGTCGACGGCTGGCCTGATCCTTCTCCAATTCGTGCTTTCCAGTGGTGGAACCTATGGTTGGGACCAGCCGTTCATTATTGTGCTGCTGATCTTGGCCGTTGGTCTTCTTGTTGGATTCGCAATCTTTGAAAAATACGTCAGCAACCCTATCATGCCGCTCTCTTTGTGGAAGATTCGCAATTTTGCTGGTCTTTGGGTTATTGGTTTCAGTAAGTTGCCTATTTCCCGGACTTATGCCTCGGGCAATGCTAATTATAAGTAGCTGGCTATGGTACCTACCAAAACGTTATTTACTATATCGTCCTTATGGCACAGGAAGTGGACAAGCTTTCTGCTGGCGATACCGCACTTCGCTTCTTGCCCATGGGAGCAATCGGCTTCATTGTTTCTCTTGGAACAGGAAAGCTTCTGGAATTCATGAATGGAAAGCACCTCCTCATTGCTGGACTGGTTCTGGCCGTGGTCGCCCCCATCTCGAGTGCTTTGACTTCCAATCCTGAAGCAGGCTTGTACGTATCGCCGTTCCCTTTTGCATAAACTATACTAACAATCACAGTTGGCTCAATGTTCTCCCCACATCCCTTATCAGTATCTCGTCCGTGTCTTTCATCTTCGTCACGACGAGTACCGTGGTACTCACTAGTGTACCGGTCGAAGTCAAGAGTCTTGCTGGCGGAATGGTGAGTTTTTCTTTCCCTATGTCCAACAGTCATATTCTAACACATCGTAACCTAGCTCAACACTGCGTTCCAAATCGGCTCTGGTGTTGCATTGGCTATCTCCGCGGCTGTTACCGATGCTGTCGACATCCAGAAAGGACACAGTCTCGCGGAGCAATACGCTACCGGTCTCTGGTGCTCTGTCGGTCTAGCTGGGCTGGGGCTGGTAATCGGTTTGTTTGCGGTTAGACACAAAGGTATCGGACCAAAAGATAGATTGGGTGCTGGCCCAGTTGCTATCTAAATCCGTTTTACGACTTGGTTTGACATTTTCTCTTATAGATAGTTTATAGATAGACCTGTTCTTTTGTTTTCTCTTTGATTTTCATATTTAATCATGTTGAATTTAGCGTTTAGTTACAATGACGGGAAATGAGGGGGATAAATCTATAGATGGCGTTTGTTCACGATATCAAAAGGCTCGCAGACTGGGATGTAGTTCTCGGCATAGCTTACTCTAACCCCGCTTTGGTCGAGCGTAGAAAGTACCGCATATCGAGTTCCAAGACTTTTTGGTCCCATGAGGAATTGGTACATTACCGCAGTTCGATCTTGGCAACCTTACCTTCCTTAGTATCAGTACGAAAATCACCATCATGAAGGGAACTGAGGAGCGAACCAAACACGAGGAAGCAGAGATCAGCACGACCCATGCCCCTCTGAAGACATCTCAATCTGCTATCAGCAGCCACAGAAAAGTCATTATCATCGGTGCTGGTAAGCCTTCTGCTTCTTCCCGGTCTGCATTTGGAATTCGGAAATGGTTAATAATTAGCATCTCCCTAGGCTCGACAGGTCTCGCGCTGGCCCATGGATTGAAAAGGGTTGGAGGACCGCAATTGTGTCAAATCTACCTCGCTAACAAGATTACTACACGTTAGGCTGGAATCCCTTTTGCAATTTTTGAAAAAGAAGAAGAACCTAGCCGCAAACGAAGCTGGAGTATAGCACTGCACTGGGGCTATGAACCGTTGCAATACCTCGTGCCTGCAGACATTTTGGCTGGACTCGAGCAGGCACAGGTTGACCCGCACATCTCCATTACAGAAAATGGTCCACTCCCCATGATCAATGGTGAGAATGGAAATCTGATCACCGAGCTCCAATCGTCCAAAGTGTACCGCCTGCGCCGAGACAAATTCCGGGCACTGTTGCTCCAAGGCCTCGACGTGCATTGGGGGAAATCCCTCTGTGATATTATTCACTCTGGTGCCGGCGAACAAGTCACTGTGAAGTTCACAGACGGCACAGAAGTCATTGGCAGTCTTCTAATTGCCACCGATGGTCCGCATTCGATTACACGTACACTGCTAGTCGGAGAGCAGGCCGCCAAAGTCACGCCGACTGATTTCGCCTCGACCATCTGTTATACCCAGCATGCGCGCGAGCACGCCCTATTCTTACGTGCCCATCCCCACCACCCGTTGTACCAAGTGGGTCCTCATCCCGAGGGTTATTGTGCTTGGTTGAGCCTCCATGACGGGGATGATATCGACCACCCGGAAAACTGGACTTTCGCCCACTATATCTCCTTCCCAGAACCACGCGACCATGTCAATAATCGTACCATGCGAGAACACGTTGCACATCAGAAGGAGTTGGCCCGCCGGTTTGTCGACCCCTGGCGTAGTGTCTTTGAGTGGATGTCCCCCGATCAGGAGGTCTGGTATTCCAAGCTTCGGAACTGGGACCCAAGTTTGTTGGAGCATCGGTGGGATAATTGTCAGGGCCGGGTAACTCTGGCAGGTGATGCTGCTCATCCAATGACCTTTCAGCGTGGCCAGGGGCTCAACCACGCTATGAAGGACGCTTACACCGCATGTAAGGCAATTGAGTCATTCTGGAACCGGGGTGATTTCACCATTGAGGAACGTGCCGCGGCTATACAGGCGTACGAGGAGGAGATGATCATGCGGACAGGCGAAGAGGTTCGTTTAAGCGAGGAAAGCACGGTAAAGCTGCATAATTGGTCCAGTGTTATGCAAAGTCCGTTGATAAGACATGGACTGGGAGTCAAGATTAAGTAGATGATAGAGCGTCAGGCCTGAGAATAACATGAGAGTCCCTGTGGTATCACGTGCAGGGGGCCAATGGGACACATCAAACCAGACATCGTGAACTTTACATCACCAGCGCTTCCTATAGAAGGCCTTCTGTTCCAATACTTTGCGTTTTTAATATTTTCTATCTAACGCTAAGTCACTTTTGCCGACAAAAGCTGAAATTTCCCTGAAATATTCTTCTTTACCCAACACAATTATAATGCGATCACACGATAGGATTGAGGGTAGTTAAATGTCCTTAAAGTAAATAACTAACTAGTTAAGTTGCCAAACTGCCATTGGAGGCCTTATACATAAGGCAACGAACACCCACGGACCCACATTGTCACGTGCCTATCAGATCCGCATTTGGACAAGCTCGATCGCGCGATGCATCCATAGCAAGCTGTTTCCGGCACTCGAGGGATGTAAAAAAGAAAACTTATTTTCTGTCGCGATGCTTTTCATTTACTTGGACTTCAATCTTTCCGAGGTGGTGTGAATGACTTGATTCTCATCATTCCTCATTATTGTTAACGCTGCCCACCATGATCGCTAGGAGAAACGTCCTTCAAGTGGCCGTGGCAGCGGCTCTTACTGCTTATATCCTGTGCACGCTGCTTGTCAGAAATTTCGGGGATATATCATGGTCTCCCTCGCTTCCCGATCTCTCGCGGAACTACATGGCCGATAGTGTCTTTGAACATATCCAGAACAACACTCTTGGGGTGAGATCTTGCCTACTATCTTATAGACTTAACTGCTGACTTGGACATTGATTTTTAGTTTGAGCATATCTATGCCATCAGTATGAAAGAGAGGACCGACAAGCGCGATTTCCTGACACTAGCAGCCTCGGTATCGGGGTTCAAGGTGGAATGGCTCGATGGAGTGCGACCGGATGATCTACATCCCAAGGCCATGCCTGATGTACGATTTTCAGTTCAATAATCCCCAGATAATCTTCTGATGCTTTCTTAGGGACTGAACCCCTCACTCGTGAAGCCCACTGTTGTGGCATGTTGGCGTGCGCACATGAACGCATTGGTCAAGTACAGTCATACTTCATCCCCATTATCCAGAGGCTGTGCTAACGTGTGGATGTGGAAACCAACAGTGTGATAAGCAATGGCTATTCGACTGCTTTGATTTTGGAAGATGATGCAGACTGGGACGTGAACCTCAAGTCCCAGCTTGGGGAATTTGCACGCGGGCTGCACTCTTTGAAAGGAACCAAGTTCGTATCCCAGGAGGCTCCTTACGGGATAGATTGGGATCTCCTCTGGATCGGTGGATGTGCTTCGGGCCCGAACGCCAACGAAACAAGCTTCTACGCTATCCCCATGGACCCCACAGTTCCAAGGGCCCACCACCGAGCCACCTGGGGCGGGCCCACCGACCAGTGGAAGCAGCAATATCCAGAATTGGCTGAAGATTCGACGCGATTTATCTATCGGGCCGAAATGGGCTGCTGCATGTTTGGCTATGCAGTCACGACCAAGGGTGCTAGAAAAATTGTTTCCGCGCTTTCCATCGATCATTTGGATAAGCCAGTAGATGACGCCCTGAGTGAGTTGTGCGCAGGTGCTAATGGGCGTCACAAGATTGAATGCTGGGCCCCGTTTCCCAACTTAATTGGTACATATAGAAAGGCCGGCTCGGCTTCTCGGGATTCAGATATCGAGAGCAACAACGCGGCTGAATTCCACGAAGAGCTGGCCTGGAATATGGTATACAGCACCAGGCGTAATATCCACCAATTGGTTGCTGGTGGAGAAATTGTTTACTCACAATGGAAGGATGAGGATGTGCCATGGTCGAGTAAAGCGATCAAGCACAGGGAGTTTGCTTATCCTACTGGATACCTTGTCAATTAACCTTAGCTCACATTTCAAAAGTGCTACTAGTTAGACTTTATGCAATATTTATACGTTTATAGACATCGGTACAACATCATTGCTCTCTAGGGTTAAGCTTTATTGAAGCTGGCTGGTCAGAGAATTAGATCAACTTGTGTCTTCGATCTTGGCTGCCAAAATCATTTCAAATCCCCTTGCTCCCCAAAGGAGTTCTGGCAAAAGGTGTAGTTTCAATTTGTAAAACCGAATGAGAGGTTATCCTTGGGAGGTACCACGTAGAGGAATTGTAACCTAATTTTACAGTATCATTCCGTGCGGAATTCTTAATCCCTTGGCATTTGGGGTAAGTTTCGGGCTTTTATGCTCTATTTCATACGAATAGAAAATCGGGGTCCTTTAGGGTCGGCCCGGGCGGGCTTTTATCGGAATATTGTTGTGATCGAGGGATACATCTATTCAGGATACCTTATTTCACTACCATAAAGGACTGACAGCACATGCTTCATGCGTGATCTACAATACGCAACCGCCTTACTTGTCTTTTATTGCAGGCCGAAGGTTAACTTGCGAATAAACGACCACGTACTCCATACGTTGCAGCACATCAAATATTCAACGCGTTGGGCTGGGGATGCCTAGACCCTCATATGGGAACTTTCCCCTTGCGTCGGCTCCTGGGCGCCAGTTACTCCAGACTTTGGTGTTTTCTGCAACGACCATACCGAGCCGTTTACCAATTCCTCATTTCCCTCTCCTACTACTCTCCCTTTCTGTGCATTCTTTAGCCCTGTCACGAGGGCCTTTTCTGGTCTGTGTTTCTTTTTCCTTCCTGATATTGTCGGCCTGGCTACTGGAAGCCATTGGCTCTAGAGCGAGCCGAGAAGAATGAGTACATTGGCCTTGCATGCCCTCTTCTGGATCATGTGGCTTAAACATCCTACTTGGGATCGGGGGTGATGAGAAGATAATGCACAACATAATGGAATGTCTACAGCCTGGTACCAACGAGCCGAAATACCCGGTTCGCGATTGTCCTCAGTTTCTTTAAATCTCGGGGATTTCGTCAAGTTGATAGCGGCTACAGAAGATTTTGTCGATCTGTTGATCAGTGTCGATCCCAATCCTGCCGATCCATCATAATTATATTACCCACCGATCCTCATCCAGCCCTACACATGCCACGCTTCCTCGGCCTTCGAGGCAATAGCCTCAATATCGCGGCCATTTTGGGGGTGCTCATGCCTGGTATCCTCACAATAGGCTACAATGCATCACTGCTTGGGGGTGTCTTGACACTGAAGAACTTCGAGGAACAATTCCCTGAAATGGATATTGCTGCAGCCGATAATAAACCACATGCGTCAACAATACAAGGCCTTGTTGTAGCCTCTTACACCATAGGGGGCTTCTTCGGGACTCTCTCCTGCATATGGCTAGGTGACCTATTTGGCCGCCGACGCACAATAATGGCGGGAGCAGTCGTCCAAGTCATTGGGGCTGTTTTGATGGCTAGTGCGGGCTCACTCGCCCAACTCGTCACATCTCGGGTAATCCTAGGTGTAGGCACTGGTGTTCTACTCGCCACAATCCCTCTTTGGCAATCTGAGATATCGCCTGCCAACAAGCGTGGTGCTCATGTCGGCATGAAGGGAATATTCAGCGGTTTGGGATGTGCCCTTGCCCTTTTTCTCGACTTTGGGATGTCATTCACGCAAGGCAACGTCGCCTGGAGATTTCCTTTCGCTTTTGTGATGCTTCTTTCTATCGCGGTTCTGGTGTTCATCTGCCTGTTACCAGAATCCCCCAGGTGGCTTATCCGACAAGGTCGACTCTCCGAGGCTAGTGAAGTCCTGGCAGCTCTCGAAGATACATCTGCCGATGACCAAGTTGTGGAAGCAAAAATCAAGGATGTCCAAATATCACTGGACTTGTTTGAAGAAAAGTCACTTGGACAAATATTCCACATGGGCCCACAAAGAGCTTTCCACCGAGCCATGATTGCTGCTTTAGCGATGTTGTTCTTGCAACTCACCGGCTCGACGGTTATCACGTTTTACAGTATGTACCCCCGAATCATCTATCCCCTATCCCCATGACATATTGACTAATTTTGTACCCGTTAGCAACCGCAATTTTCGAAAACAACCTTTCACTGGGTAATTCGACATCCACAGTTCTAGCAGCGGTTTATCAGTTAGTCGGTCCCATTGGTGGGATCTTCTGTGTTTTCAAAATCGAGAGGCTTGGTCGCCGTGTCTTGCTTCTGGGCAGTGCAATCGGAAACGTCGTCTGCCTGGCTTTAGTAGCTGGCCTCGGAACCCAAGCGGACAACCCACTCGCAATGCGCGGTGCTGTTTTCTTCATTTTCCTGTTTCATTTCAGCTACATCATCGGGTTTGGCGCAATACCATATCTCTACGCTGCGGAGATTGCGCCGTTGCATCTACGCACGACCATCAACAGTTTTAGCATCAGCATAAATTGGGCTGTCAGCATTATACTCACTGCTGTCACACCCATTGCATTCAACAGCATGGGACAGACATACTTTGTCATTTTCGCGGGCTGCAATGCATTGATGATACCTGTTATTTATTACCTGTTTCCCGAGACCGCCGGGCGCAGTCTCGAGGAAATGGATCAGATTTTCACTCTTTCGCGGGGTGTCTTGGATGCTGTCAAAATTGCTCGGCTTCTTCAGCACGGACAATCAATTGACCTGTCGGAGAAGGAATTTGATCCAAACTTCAAGTGCCCGGAGCTTCAGCTTCGCGAGGTATATTCGCCTTGAACATTTTTCGAAATTTGGGGCTCTATGCAATTCCAACGAATAAACAGTATTAACAATAGATATATGATGATGAGAATTCCACTTCGTTCGTATTTATTGCCAACACCCAATATCGCATCAACAGTAAGATTAGCGCTGTTGATGCAGTGTGCTTTTGTTTACATGAAAATTAGATCTTGAGTTGATTCGGAAATGCTCTATACGCAGTAGATAGTAAATACAAGACACACAACACACTTTCAATAAGAATAAATAGAACCGCAATCTCAGAAATCACAAACAATGGAAGATAGGCACAAGTAGGTGGTTAATCACCTTCACAACATGGGTACAGACGTGATGTGCTACTATACTTCTTCATTTTCCTTCCTTTTGATCTCTTCTTCATTCTCCTTCCTCTTGATCTCTTCTTCATTCTCCTTCCTCTTGATCTCTTCTTCATTCTCCTTCCTCTTGATCTCTTCTTCAATCTTCTTCCTCTTGATTTCTTCTTTAATCTCTTCCCTGATCTGCTTTTCAGCCCGCAAGGTGATTGCTAATATAATCGTCCCTATCTCCTTTACAGCCGATTTATTCGAGATATCCCATGGACCATACTGGCTCATAGTTAAGAATGTCGAAAGGTCTGTCGAAGATGAAGGGCTTTTGTCGTTCAGGTAATTGAGATAGTTCTCGCCATACTCGGCAACAGTCACGAAGATCTGATGTCGGTCTTGAGATATATGGAAACGCCTATTATGATGTTAGCAGTATTCGTAGTTGACCCAAGAAAGGATAAATGCATACGTGGTGTTAGTGCGCTGGGCTAGGTCATCATCACTTCTGATCCAGGCGACCATTTGGGCGCTCTCCTGCATCTGAATTTGTGGAGAATGTCGAAATCTCATGACGGGTTTGACCTCGATTAGTACCCTAGCCTTCCCGCCAGGACTATCGAGATAGCCGTCCGTCCTTGCTTTAAACTGAGCGTTTTCAAAGGTAGCGATAAATGGCTTTCTGTGCAAGGTCCAGTTGGAGTAGAAATCGAAGTGGGTGGTCAGAGCATTGAGAAATACTATCAGTGCTGTGTTCACAATCTGTTCGTCCTTTGTCGGGGGGTACAAAATCTTATCCAGTTCCCGTGAGATTGTATTTGGCGGGCTGGGGCCTGGGCTTGGGCTTGGGTCTGAGCTTGAGCTTGAGCTTGGGCTCTCATCGTCCAAAAGAAGAAGCTGTCTGCCAAATGACGAGTTGGGCTTTCTTTTAGTTGGAGTCTCAAAGGGATCCAACCTAAGTCTACCCATTCCGTTCGCCAGCGAAGGATCTGTTTTTGCACGGGTTCGAGCCGCAATAGGCGTATCAAAGGCTTGAGGGTTGACTTCGGATTCGGTCTTTACAACCTCGCGCTGGTAGTGTCGGGCAACGGCAAAGTTTCCTTCAGGGTTTGCTTTTGAGGGCTCTCCTAAGCGCTCTTTGGAGGAGCGCTCTTCTCGGAGGTCAATACTCTCACAGTATGTGGACCATGACTGATAAGAGCGTAGCTTTTTCTCGGCCTCCTGTATCAAACCCTTCATGCCCGATAAATGGACGATTCTGTCCGATTTGTGTATCTTTCATATCACTCGGAGGAGCAGGAACTGGTTAACCCCAATTTTGGAAGCAGAAGCAAGCTGTTCGTCGTGGAGCGTTGTTTTTTGAAGCCCACCTTTACTGGCTACCGATTTCTGCCAGTCATCAAGGCTTTCAGGTACTGAAAACTGTGGGGAACTCATTGACAATGCAGTGGTTGAAGTTCTTGAAGAGAGTTTGAACAGACGGGGAATATGTATATTCAAGAAGGAGTATTGTCGCTGCGTGAGAGAACGATTTATAAAATGAGGATAACAGTGCCCTTTTTATGCTTAGGGGAACTTTCTCAATGAAATAAATATATTCACATCCTTTGCTAACGATGAGTACGGACGGCTAATAGTTGGGGCACGATATCCTCCTGAATCAAGGCTGGATATAGGCGGCTCACGATTGGTTACGGATAACTCTCTTTTTTTGGTGTGTGATGGAGCATGGGTATGGGCGTCTAATGCCTGGATAGAAAGCGACTACGGAGGAGTTTTGAGGGATTTTTGGTCAATGAAGGATCAATATGGGCGGCTAATGGTTGGGGCACGATATCCTCCTGGATCAAGGCTGAAGTAGGCGGCTACCGATTGGGTAAGAATGGCTGGTTTTGAGGGATTTTTTGTTCAAAATGAAACATGGGCTTTAGGTTAGTGGATGAAAAGTGCTTTTGGGTACGGAGTAGAAGGGGGGAGGATATATTTAGATGAGGCTCGGCCATACTGGGTAGCCGCCTGATAAGTCTTGGCGCCTGGTCGCTCGGGCAACTCATCTCATCACGTTCCATCACATTGACTACCCACTCCACCACTCCACCACTCTTACCTCCACACTCTAACCAGGGATCTCCAACATAAAAACCTGCCTGGGATCCGGTTCTGCTCATCCAAACCCACCACTCCTCTGCAACCTATCGATCACCATACAACTTCAAACCTCTCATCTACGAAAACATGCCTTCAAAGAACAAAGTCCGCGAAACAGACGAGCATCTAGACCAGCGTTGGTTCTTGATAGAGCTTGAGGAATCCATAGCGGCCCTTGACGAGCACAAATTTGACGCGACACGACTCAAGGAGTTTAACATCAACCTCTGCCACCTGAGTCTCGATCAAAACTCAGAGCTCAAGCCCCGCTTTTTCGAGCCAAGACCCAACCTCCCGCAACCCAGCGATGAGATACTCAAAGAGGCCTGTGCACCCGATAGTCCTGCTCATTCAGACCCATACTCTCTTGCACACAATATGCACCTTGATTGGAGCTCTTATGCCTTCCACCAACTAAAGCTCGATGATTACGGGCCGTGGCGTCGGAAGTGGTAAGTCCACCGCTATTTGGAGTTATATAGCCCTATCGGTTCATCGTGTCTAACGCTATTCAACAGTCCTGGCGAGTATACCTATTACAAGGACTTGTATCAGTATGGCGCTCGCTGGCTTGGCTTCCCCTCATTTGGCGCTTTTGAGACGATGGATAGTGCTGGAAGGGAATTTCCGCATTTCAAAACAGTCATATACAATGACTTAGAGGCTGACAGTAACACTTGTTTCCGTGGAGAAGTCTTGATCAGCCTTCGCCTGATGTTGGGCCAATTGAGCAAAGTGCGCTTGGTTCACCATCAAATAGCACCGGTAATTCTCTATTCTTCCTTTCCCCTATACCATTATATCTATTGAGATCTCTGACGGAATATTCTACAGGTTTTACTTATCTCATTGTCGGGAAGGCATGCGCGTTTATTGGAGTCCTATTTTGACCAGAAATCACAATCTCTTATGATGCGCTCTTCTGATCTTTACGAATTGAACGACGAGACTTCGATATCCGAAGCGTTCAAGACTCTCACGGGGTATTTTTTCGGGGCTCCAGCAGGAAATACTGTCTAAGCTGGGGTATCTTCTTTTCTTTAGGTCGGGCAAGGTGTCAAATGGCTTAAGGTTCGGTCTTATTGGATACTGATGTTGGTGAATGTGGTCTTTGGGTTAGGCAAGGTGTCAAAAGGCTTGGAGTTTGGTTGTATTTTATTGGATATTGATGTTGGCGAGGCTGCTCGGGTGGTCTTTGGCGCTATTGGCACATTTTACGCAGTGATGTGCTTGGCATTTTTCATTAAATAAGTTCATAAATCGAAAGGATCTAGCAAATGTCATTTCTCGGATGTTGTGTCCGAGTAAAATCTTGAATTGCCCATAATATGCTATAGTGAAGTTACTGTGGTGTTCCGGCAGCGGATATAAAGTTCAGCTCCCCATACTTTGATCTATCGTCTTTTTGCTAGGCCCACCCACTATGACAGCACAGTGGATGTAATCAGATAAAGACTCTAATTTGGATTGAAGAACTTCGAGGGGAGTAGTGGAGGTTATCAGTGTGATAGCAAGCCAAAGGTGGGGGTTGAGAACATAAACAACATACGCATGTGCTTTCAATGGACGTTACACAAGTGGGATAATTACGTAGTTATATATCCATAGCCGATCAGTTCATAAAAGCCTGACAAACAAGGCGCATATGCCCGCATCTGCAGGCAAACATGAGAGAAGAGTGGGATACACACTATCTTCGTTCCTCTCTGATCCATGTCACCTAACTAAACTTCATATTATCACCTGACTATGCCTTTGTCTGAGTCGTGTACTAAGAAGCGAAGACGAAATAGAAACGCTCCAGGCAAGCCAAAAGTCAGCAAAGCGCGATCCTGCGAGGCTTGTCGGCGCTTGAAAACGCGATGCGAAACAGCCAACTCTGACCGATGTCATCGCTGCGATGTTCTCCGGTAGCAAGCCAGATTGAGAAATCAGGTTACTGGGCTTTCATATCTGACCATATTTAGGATTAGGTGCTCTTTCCAGGCCATTTCGCGCAGTCATCCCGAACCGCTGGCAGACGCGGAGGTCGATTCTGTGACAAGCCGCGATGAGTACAATACACGGTATACCCTCCAATGGTCGATCATTTTTTAGATTCAATTACAATATACTGATGAAAAATAGGCTTTGTGCGGTGGAAACTACCTTGAGTCAACTTCAAGCATCACTATCTGTCCGCAGTGATAGCGACTGCCGGAATAGACCAGTGGTAATTTTTGGATATCTACAGCTCATCTTGGCAATAAGATTGATTGGATACTCTAGACAACTTCATCAACCATTGAACGAACTGCACGCGATGCACCCATGAATCTTATCCAAGAGATCCGACAGAACATCACGTTACATGAACAACCCTCAGCCAGCGATGATAGCACTGAAGATATTATAATCAACGGTATAGTTTCCGAGGAACTTGCTATCACGCTTCTTAAAGGGTGAGCATGCTATCTATATATTCTTTTGGAACCTGTTCCGAGATTGATTTTCCAGATTCTCGAAATTATCCAACCGCTGGTTATTCATGAGTACAGACCCCGTCCAGCTACGCACCAAATCGCCGCTGCTGTTTGGTACCTGCATTTTGGCAGGCCTTCATATAACTCCCTCTTTGCATGGGTCATCGACACATCAAGCTTTGTATCGCCATATTCACGGACTGCTCGGTCAAGCACATCTTTCTTCCACTGCCTCGCTCGGCACAATACAGTCGATGTTGATTTTTTCTATGTGGGACCTGCGACCAACTTTGGGTCCTGATCATGGTACTTCGTGGCTCCTGAGCGGCACGGCTGCTATGCGGGTGATTATGACTACTCCATTTGGGCAGCTTCCAAACACATGTGACGCCGATGAAAGCGAACGAGCCCAGGCACAAGAAATAATGCGCACGTGGAACTTGATTTGTCTCTGTCAGTTACAGTGCGTTACAATGACCAACTTCCAATCCTTATGGTGTCAATATCAAGAAAATCTAACACCGATCTCAGGTTTTCGGTGGGCTCTGGTCGTCCACCGATCATATCCAGCCAGTATTTTGACGAATGCATCAAAGTCCTCGATTTTCCATCATACAATGCACGCGATGAACTCGTACTGGCTGGAGTCAGGTTATACCGACTCCTCTGGGAAATTATAAGCTCCAACGTGATACAAAAGGGAAGTGCCGTTTGGCCCGAAATCGACAATTTGCGCAAGTCCCAGGAGAATATATATAGTACGCAATTCCAATCGCAGGACTTACATAAATGCTAATTCCAATTTTTATAGAGCTTGATTCCTCTGAACCACTACGGTTTGCATACTCCTGCGCATACCTGATTCTAGCACGTCGCACACTTCAACATATGAGCAAAACTCAACCCGAGGAAATGGGCGACTCCAGGTTTACACCAGAGGAATCAACACTTCCCTTAATTCGGTTCGCGATTAGCCAGTCGCATCAACTTTTGAATCTATTCGTCTCCATGTCAGATTTGACCACTTATATCCACCCTGCTTACGAAAACGTGCTTTGTTCCTTTGCCATGGTGACACTAGCCGAGTTTGTGGCTCATCTAGATGATGTGGATAGTATCATCATTCTCATGGAACAAGCTGTCTCTCATATTCAATGTGGAGGCAAAGCCGAGCCTGTAAGCCGGTGGTCTCTAAACATCATGAAGCAACATGTTGCAGATCGGATTGAGCAAGAAGACTGTGTGACTTCGATGGGAGAGAATAGCACAGAAATTTATATGCCGCAGTCAGTGCAAAACATCACTGACCCCTGGGGTTGTAACGAATGGGGTATCGAGCAGGAGTTTCCATCGCTTGAAGATATGTTTTTTGGTAATGTGATTTGAATTGAGTTAACAAATATTGATATGCTCCTTCCCATTGTGAATATAATCCATTCGCTCCTATCAGTTCTATATATAGATTTAAAAATCCAGAATGTCAACTACACTCTCTCAGTCTAAGGCCTGCCTGGCACTCCTTGGGCTTCTTCGAGAATCCTTCGTGTGACTCCATGATTGGCTGGTACAACGCGAACTCGTATCGACGAAACAAAGTTCCAATAATCAGTTGCAGCTCCATAATCGCAACGTTCTGTCCAACACATGCCCGGGGGCCGTATGAGAATGGGTTGAAGGCGGTTTTTTGCCGGGCAGTAAGGTTCAACCAGCGGTCAGGCTTAAATTCTTCGACGTCGTCTCCCCAAATATCTTTCATATGATGGATAGTGTACGAGGGCACTGAAAGTACAGTTCCAGGGGGGAAATGGAAGCCATCAAAATCGACACCGGCGCTATGATCGGCGACCAAACGTGGCAGACCAATAGCTGAGGTAGAATGAAGTCGCATCGCTTCATCAATGCATCTTCGCAGGAACGGGAGATCTTTGATCTCAGAATAAGATGCGATCTTTGCTTCGGGATTAATTGCTTGGTCCAACTCCTCTCGTAGTCGGGGAATTATTGTGCCCGGTGCACTGCGTTCTCCATGCAGGATCCAGTAAAATATCCCGCAGGCCGTGTTGGATATTGTGTCAGAGCCAGCGATAAGCTGCGTCAGAGCCTCTGCAATGAGTTCATCCCGCTCCATTGGCCTTCCAATGGCGTCTTTTGCTTGTAGCAAGCGCGAGAGAATATCGTTACGCGAATCGACCATTCCCTTCTCCGCAGCATCCAGTCGTGATGCGACAGCGGCGACAGCAATCCCCGTCAGGTTCTCCACGGCCGCTACCCCCTTGCTGAAAAATGGATCGGGGAGGTATCGAGCCCATGGACGTAGTGCTGGAAGAAGGCCCAATGTTGAGGAGATCTCGCCTCGTCTATTCAACACGTCGACTGCCGGGGTATATGAAATAGGTCCTCCAGTCACGAGCTGCGTCTCAGTCTCGTCTTTGCCCTTGTTTACCATTCCGAATGGCGATCCAAATGCCAAATCTCCGATTATGTCAAAAGCAAGGTAACTAAACCAGGGCATTGCGTTGTATCGAGCAAATTCCTTCCCATTATTTTGTGGCCGAGAAGCCGCGATCCGGTCCAGCTGGGCTATCCATCGCTGTAGGTTTTCCGCCATAAACGGCTCAAACTCAGCGACTGACCTGGGAGAGAAAGCATGGGATATAATCTTCCGCTTGCGTGTGTGTTCGGCGCGGTCGCGAACATTGAACATGCCCGGAGTTCGCGCCACAAATGCTTCATAATAGTGACTATATATGTTTTGTTAACCCTAGTAAATCTCAATTCTGGTAAGAAATATGACTTACTCCTTGAGGAACCCGTTTCCGTGCCCATAAACAACATTCAAAGCCCGTTCATCGGCGATAGACACATGGTTGTAACCAATACGGACGACTTTGCCATGTTTTCGATGCGCCGCGTCAACTGCCGCATATTTCTGACCATGTCTGGCACTTAATCCGACCCATATGTTGCTAAATTTGGCAATAAAAGGACCCGGGACTCGACTCAAGTGCCCGTATGATACTAAATACGGGTATATGTAGTAGAACGCGAACCACACGGGGATGGCCACGGCCATAGTCCATGGCGAGAGTAAAAGGGATAGAAGAGCCATTTGATAGATCGATCAAGGGTTGAATAAATTGATGAACTAAAGATCATTGCATGATCTTCTTCTTTTTTAAATGAAACCAGTTGCGCTCAACATTTCACATGTTCCCTATCCGTCCGACGGAGCACAAGCAACACCGTCGGAGATGAGACAGATATGCAGAATTGATGCACAAGGAGTCCAGGACCAAAGAACCTGCAAGTCATTAACCCTGTAAGACTTTTGATAATAAGAAAAGACAACAGGATTTAAGTACAGTTCATTGGTCAATTATTCCAAGGTTGTTCTCGATGGTTGATTGTCGATGGTCGACGGGGATAAGCGGCCATAACGCGGCATTTTCATTTACCGAAATCTCCGCTCTCACGGACTTTCTTTCTATCAAAATCACTTCCAAACAAGTTTCCCATGGAGTCTCAAGAGTCTCAACCCCGGCGGCGCCGACGGCCAGCTCGGTCTTGCATTGAGTGTCGCCGTCGCAAAATCCGCTGTGACCGAAATGACCCTTGCACGCGTTGTGTCTCCGTCCACATACGATGTACCTACAAACTTTACGGCGATCAAACCAGGTCCCCACCACAGTCTCTAGAAGGCACCTCAAGATACTCAACACAGTGTGCCCCTCAATCTTCACCATCGTCGCATCTTCAACCAATCAGAGAATCCATACCATCTAGAGATCATGGCCAGTCATTAGAGCCTCGCACCACTGCGACAGGGACTCCGACACCCGCAAGAGCACCACATCACGGTTCGGTTTTTCCTGGTCAAATTCATAATGAACAACAAAGGCGAGTCCAAAACTCAGAATCAGCCATTACAGACCTTTTGCAACGGGTTCAGAGCCTAGAACAATCTTCGGCACAAACACCTTTGCATGACCTATCCGAGACGGGTCGGGAAATATTTGGCCGCCCGTCCCAACCAGAAGATCTTCAGTGGATTTTCACAAAAACTAGAGTTATGCGATGGAGTTTGTGGATGGCCACAGCTAAAGAGGTACGATATGCATTGACATACGCTTTAAATCATCCCGCTAATTATGTCACAAGTTTGAGCCTTTTCTGGCATTTTATACCGAGGCTACTGGAAAGGGGAAAGGAGAAACATTCAAAGGCGCTGAAACCAAAGCCCTTCTTGTTCAGGTCGGTGATCTACTTCGGAAATGCAAACACACAGCGAGAAGCATCAAGACTTGGCGGCCTAGCAGATCACTATCGAATTCCCAGCTTGACCTTGAGCTCCCGTCTCGCGAGATATCAGATATGATGGTAACCTTATATCTGAAGTCCTTCGAGTCAACACACCGGATACTTCATATACCTTCCCTTTGGGACGATTACCAAAGATATTGGGACGATCCGCATAATGCCTCCAATGAGCTACGCCTTAAAATTCTTCTCGTGATTGGAATAGGGTCAAGTCTGCACAACCAGGAAAATACAGATATCGGATTCCGAAAATCGGTTCATCGATGGGTATATGCTGCTCAAGCATGGCTTTCTGGGCCACTAGAAAAAGACCGACTGAGTGTTTCCGCGCTGCAAATTGACTGCCTCGCAATTATCGCTCGTCAAATTTTCTCGATCGGCGCTGATCTTGTGTGGACCTCCATGGGATCTGTCGTCCACAAAGCCATGCAAATAAATCTACACCGAGATCCCAAGCATCTGTCAAGGATATCTGTGTTGCAGGCCGAAATCCGCAGGAGGCTCTGGGCCACAATTATTGAAATGACTGCGCAGTCATCTTTAGATTCGGCCATGCCAGCCAACATCCCCGAGTCTGACACGGAGGCCCCTTCAAATATAAACGACGATGAAATTAACGAAACTATCATGGTACTTCATCCTCATCCCAAGGGCACTTACACCGCTACCTCATTCCAAATCTTACTGCTTGAATCGTTGCCAGTCCGCCTCCGGATACTCCGTCTCTTGACCAGTTTGAACACACAAATCTCTTACCTGGATGTCCTTGCCTTGAGTTCAGAACTCAGCAATGCGTCTCGCGTATACCACAGTTTCATGAAGCAGAACCAAAGTTCCAGCATCACGCCATTCCATCGAAACCTACTTGATTATCTCGTGCGTCGGTTCATGATACCTCTACATTGTCACTTTACAAACAAGGCCCGCACAAACCCATTATTCACATTTTCATTGAAGGTCAGCTTGGAAACAGCCATGACTATCATGTCACCTGAACCAGATGAAGGCTTCTACAAACTAATGGTCAATGGCGGGGGCTTATTCAGAGAGGGCATATGGTGCGCAATGTCCATCATTGCCATTGAGCTCCTAGCCCAGCTCGAAGCCCAACACATCGACGGAACATTGCACCGCAACTTCGACTACATTATGCTCCTCAAGCAGTCTGCCAATAACATGGGTACTCTCTCTTCTGAGCGGATTCGGCATGGAGAGACAAATATCAAGGGTCATATGTTCCTCAGCATGATCTTGGCAAAGGTCGAGGCGGTGCAAACGGGCGCCGATTGTGAATTGTCTATCGCACGGAGTGCGAAAGACAGTCTTGAATTCTGCCATGGCCTTTTACTGGCTCAGACTGACTCTTCGTTATTGGGAATTCCCAACAATGCTGGATTTTCATCCGGGTCGAGTCTTGATGATGGGCCCGAAGGTCCTGATTCTGGATACGACTTGGATTTGGACTGGGACTTTCTCTTGCCAGATGCTGGTTTCCCTTGATATCTTTACACAGGAGTAATTGTCCGTCTGACCTATGTATATTGTTCTTCTGGGGGGCTTGTAATTTTGTTGGTTTTGTCACTCTGTATATAATCTTAACACGGTAATACTGGAAAAAGAACTTACATATGTAGTTAGTCGCCATTATGCTAGTATTATCTCCGTGCTGCGCGAGTAAGTTGTCTTCCTTGAGTTATTACTAACCTTTTCTGGTTTTAATCCGCCGAAGCAGCGGTCTTAGCACGGCGCGGAGATAATCGGTCTCAACTATTACACACTGATCTTTTGTCCGGACTCACTATTTAAACTCCTCAGAGCCAACATCAATTCTCCTTGCTGAGACCACCTTGCCTTTCTATTTTACGACAAGTCGGCCACCCACAATTTGAAACATTATGGCACCAATGAAGATCCTCATCAGCGGCGCAGGGATCACCGGCAATGCTCTCGCCTTCTGGCTCTCAAAGCTAGGCCACAACGTGACAATCATTGAGCGTTCTCCTTTCCTTCGGGCCTCGGGCCTCCAAATCGATCTACGCAGCCACGGAGTCGAAGTTATGAAGCGCATGGGTCTCGAACAGGCCTTCAAGGCCCATTCCATCCCAGAGCAGGGCATGCAAATGGTCAACAAAGCGGGTAAACGGCAAGCCTATTTCCCAGCCAACGATTCTGCAAATGTCAATCTGGGCTTTAGCACCAACTTCGAGATCATGAGAGGCGATCTGTGTCGAATCATCTATGATGTAACGAAAACCCGGGCCAACTATATCTTCGGCACATCAATTGAGAGCTTCGAGGAAAACGACAAAGAAAAAGCGATCAACGTTCGATTTGCAAATGCCACCGAAGACCGTTTCGACCTCGTGATTGGTGCCGATGGCCAAGGGTCGCGTACTCGAAGGATGATGCTCGGAAGTGAAGCCCCCGACGCATTCCATCCCCTCAACGGTCTCTATGTCGGATATTTTACCTTTCCTCAGCCAATCAAAGATGGGGAAGGTTATATCGCTACAACATATACAGCACCCGGAAGACGAGGTATCATGACTCGAAGACACAATGCGCACGAAATGCAGGCCTATATCGGCGGCCGGGCGGATTCAGAGCAGTTTAAGAACGGTTTGCAGGGTAATGTTGCGGAGCAAAAGGAAGCGTTGAAAGAGATGCTTCAAGGGGCGGGGTGGAAAACGGATGAGATCTTGGAATCTCTCAAAGATGCTGACAACTTCTACTGTGAGCGTATGGGCCTTGTCAAGTTGGATTGCTGGTCTCGCGGTCGTGTCACGCTCGTCGGGGATGCTGCTTATTGTCCGTCAGCAATGACAGGAATGGGTACCACTTCTGGGATTGTTGGTGCCTATGTCTTGGCTGGAGAGATTGGGAGGCACTGTGGTGGACCTTCTGAAAAGGATTTTTTGGAAGGGACTGATACGACAGACCTTGTTGTGGCTGCGCTCCAGGCGTATGAACAGAAGTTTCGCCCATTTATTAGCCAGGTACAGGAAGGTGTTTCCGATGATGGAGGGCTTTGGGATAGGATTTCGGCCACGGCATTCGGTGTTGCTCTCATGAACCATCTTATGGGAATTGCTGCTTTTCTGAGATTGGATGTTCTCAGCAAGTTCTCTGCGGATCCTGTCAAAGACTGGAAACTTCCGATATATGAAGAGTTGCTCCGGGATTAGAGGTCGGGTATGACAAGACCAATAATACGACTCTTTGGGTTCTATCTACCTGTCTTGTACCATTATTTATGCACATAGTCCGTACGGCCATCGCCTTTCTTCTATATATCAGCAATTTTATGACCCCCAAATAAGTTATGATTGGTGCAAACGCACCCCGGAATTCTGCAGGTCAGCACAGCCCTGATTTGCTAACTACTGAAGCTACTAATTGCCACACGTTCAACCTTTTTATTTCCACTAGTCCATGTTTTGTTTTATTCGAATCAGCCCCTCCAAATCTTCGTTATGAGCGAGTACCATAAGCATGGGGCCCAACGACAGATCCAAACTTCCCTATATCAAACTCAACAGGCTTCGAGATGCCAGGGAGCTCCCATTAACTCCACCCGAGCCCGAAGCCGCCCCACCCCTGGGGAGCTGGAGCTCCAACTGGATCCTGGAAGTTCTCAGTTGTGTCTTATCCTTGGGGTTTCTAGTTGCAATTATCGTCGTGCTCGCGAGTTACGATAGAAAGCCAATACCAGACTGGCCCTATGGTAGCACGCTCAACGCGTTGGTATCAGTGCTGAGCACTTTCATGAAGGCCGCTATGGCCTTCGCCGTCACGGAAGGATTGTCTCAACTCAAATGGTCATGGTTTACTCGGAGAAATACTCTGAGCGATATGGCGCTGCTGGATGCTGCCAGTAGGGGCCCGCTAGGGGCAGCGATGGTACTCTTCCGATTCCTGCCTAGGTGAGTTCTAATGAATGCTTCGGTCTAATTCTTTGGTAAAGGTATCTTGCAAAAGAGCATACCTATAGAAACATGCTAATATTAACAGACACCTGGTCACCTTTGGATGCGTTATCCTCGTCCTCGCGGTTGCCACCGATCCATTCGTCCAGCAAGTGATTGCCATCAATGAACAGGCCGTTCACACCCCAGGCCGATCGTCAATACAAATTTGCAACTCGAGTCTGTATACCGATGTCGGAGCAGGAGCCTCCCCCGGCGCCGAAAAGGTGCCCCTCGTGACTCTCGGCGCCATATACACAGGAATTTTCCAGAGCCAGAGCCCAGACAGCAAAACCATTGTGATGGACTGTGCCAGTGGAAATTGCACCTTTTCTCCATATCAATCTCTTGGATTTTGCAGTCGCTGCGTTAATATCACCGAGTCAGTCCATTCAGACGCACCTTACTCACTTCCCCCTCCATTGAACACCACTCTCGTCTATAATTACACTCTGCCGAATGGACTACATTTCAGCACGAAGTCAGGGTTAACGATGACCACCATGAACACATCAACCAAGCTAGATCTAGTTCAGCTGGATGCACAAAACCTACCGTTAATTGTCAATTTTACCGCCATCAGCGCTACCGGCTACAAGGTGCCACCCCCGATCACCGCAACGGAGTGCGCGCTCTACTTCTGTGTCGACACATACAACGCATCAGTGAAAAGCGGTCAGTTCGAAGAAACACGAACCTCAACTACTAGCAAAACAAATTATCTGTTGTCCAAATCTGGGGGCCAAAACCCTGCGCTGATCCCGGACACTTGCTACGTGAACGGGACACAACATCAACCTCCATATGAAGCTAACGAAAACTGTACATACAACGTCGCCTGGCAGAGCCTGCTAGCGATGCATAACTCCGTGGGCCCCTTACTCCAAGGCAACGGCTATACGTTTGGAGGGAGGCCAACCTGGCAGTCTGATAACGGGCCATCCGATATCATCGAAGCGTTGTATGGTGAATCAGGAGGCTATACCGATATCAACTCGCTATTCGAATCATTGGCATCTTCGCTTACAACCCATGCCCGGTCAAAGGTCTGCGACGGAACTATCGATGGTGTAGCTTGGACGAACCAGTCTTTCGTTCTTGTGCGGTGGCCGTGGATGAGTCTTCCTATTGCTCTCATTGTGCTGACTGTTGTCTTTCTTGTTGTCACGGTCATCCGCACGAGACATCAGTATATTTGGAAATCATCGCCTTTGGCTTTATTATTCTCGGATGTGCATGTTGATGCACCATTCCCGTTCAAGTCTGATCCGACTCTCAAGGGAATGGAGAGTGCATCAAAGGACATGCATGTCTTCTTGGAGACATCGTCCAATGGAGTCTATCTAAATACTAATTCGAGTTCGTAATCCAATACAGTACTATGACTATCTGCTCTCACTTTGATCTGTATGTGCTATGCTATGTGCGGTTATGCGAAGCCTACAATCCAAGCTATGGTAGCAGACTTTTCATGAGATTATGAACCCTGATTAAACGTTTCATCTACTGACATCTGCGCTTCTATATCAGATTTCTCAGGCCACGAGAACCGTTTACTCGCCACCGGTAGTATGGCTTTGGTTCACCGAGAAACACGCGCAGAATGTGACTATTAACGATATGGCAGAGTATAGGTCTATAGAATCGTAGGCGACACTGTTCAAGGAGCGCGTAGAAGTCAACTGTGATTCTAGGGTTCCTGTCACTATGATTTCCCCTGTTCATAGCGCTGGGCCAAACGATCCATGATAAATTTTGTGAAGCCTTTCCGTAAGCTTACAGGACTCTCTACCTACATATGTAGCGTTCTCTTAAACACTATAAGCTGATAACAATAAGGCATTTCTCAATGCGCAGGCTGCGCTGATACAGACGCAGAGTGTTATGGGAAGGTGCGACCTCTGGATACATGTGGCATTGACAACCAGGGAAGGTGCAAGGGGACTGTCCACCTTAGGAAGGTACGGGTCATTGGGGGTATAAAAGGGCACCCACTCCCCTTCCACTTCTTCTCTTCTTCCTCTCCCCAACCCTCTCGACCGCCATCTCCGTAGCCCCCATAAGACAGCGCAGGCGGAGGGTCCCGTAGCACACGGTACGTGCACACTTATGGAAAGACATCAGCATTACCCAGTTGCTGAAAGTCATACCATATACTCGAACATTGAATACCAGTTCTCGTGAAGAGTCTTTTGATAAAGTCATGGCTGAGCATTTGGGCTCCATAGTCACTAGCGAATCCCACGGAACACACCCCTCTACCTAGACAGTTATTCGATATATTCCAAGTTTCAGACGCGTAGCTTGATATTGGTGTCTACACCAGTGTAGCTGTTCCTGGATACATGTATAGAGTAGAGCCCCCCCATAGACAAATCAGCTATGCCGATTTGGGTTAGCTTAGTTTCTGAAAGTTCAACCCTTCCGAGATTGGGAACCGCGGCACCCTGGAACTTAAAGCTGATCACGTAATCACGCGGGGGGGCTCCAGGGCTCCCGCCCTACAAGCCTTCGTTCATGTACAAGCGATGTGCTCCTCAATTATTCCTTGTGCATCCATTTATCGGATTTAGCATTCATTATTGATACCATTGTTATACGCATCAGAGATTCAGCGCTTACTCATTCACTATGCCATTCACTATGCCGAATCAGGAGACAATATGGTTGTGTCTCCTATCACCCATCTCGAGAAGAAGGCTCTATGAACAGACAGACAAGCGGGGACGAGAAGAAAACTTAACAAACGTGTATCATATTTGAGTGCGGTAGAATCCAACATCACCTGAAGAAAAAAAAAATATATGTCCCATAAACGACTTAGGAAGTACTAAGAGATATTCTTCACGAGATGAAACGATTACGTACAACCCTCGGGAGTTGGGACCTTGAAATTTTCATTAGCAGCCTTGGAAGTTCAGGTGCTTATCCAGTATAAGCCTAGCGGATGCCAGTGTCTCATTGTTCTTGCGGCTTGCCCCGACACGGCCTATCCTTTTCCTGCAGAATACGATTTAACCGAATCTAGCGCCAGGAATCTTGCGAATCACCAGTCCCTCCCCGTATCTCAATCCCTGTGATTGATAAACATCGTGTTAACTGACTCCACTGTGCTCCACATCTAGACAGTCTTCATAAGGCCATAAGGGTCATGTTGTTGAGGGGGTTACTCCACTCTGCTGGTCCGACCATCGGTCGAATTTAACTCTTTGATCTTATCTGATCCGCCTTTCTTCTTCGTTTTGATTTTTCTTTATTATCTCTCGTTTGTTTGTTAAGCTACGCTTACGTCTATATCAATCTGGCATACAGCTCGCCAACTGATCGATAAACTGCCCACGAGATCTCGACACAATGGCCAGCGAAGCTCTCCCTAAGGATCAGGACCCTGAGTTACAAGGAATCTTAGAAGGAAATGCTCGATTCCGCCGTTTGGGCTGGAAACGACTCACTGTCATTTCGATAGTTGAAGCGATCGCCCTGGGGAGCCTAGGTCTACCATCTGCATTCGCAGCTCTGGGAATGGTCGCAGGCGTAATCCTAACTATCGGACTTGGCTTCGTCGCAATCTACGCAGGCTACAATATCGGCGAAGTCAAGCTGCGGTATCCACAAGTTGGTCACTATGCAGATGTCGGACAACTTCTGATGGGGAACCTGGGATCAAAACTTTTCGTGGGCAGCTTTGTTGCTCTTCTTGTCTTCGTGATTGGGTCGCACTGCTTGACCGGTGCAATTGCATTCCAGAATATTACTCAGAGCAGTTCGTGCTCGATTATCTTCAGCGTTGCATCTGCTGCAATCCTGATGTTGCTCGCTATTCCTCCGTCATTTGCAGAGATTGCGATATTGGGCTATATTGATTTCGCGTCGATCGTCATCGCCATTGGGGTTACGATAATTGCGACTGGTATCCAGAGCTCAAATGGTTCGGGTGACTTTTCTGGGGATCTCTCACCATGGTCTGCTTGGCCGAGGCCTGGTCTCACTTTCTCTGCGGCTATCGTAGCCACCAATAATATTGTT
This sequence comes from Penicillium palitans, assembly GCA_019190355.1. Lineage (NCBI taxonomy): Eukaryota > Fungi > Ascomycota > Eurotiomycetes > Eurotiales > Aspergillaceae > Penicillium > Penicillium palitans. Next base: position 618,183 of record JAHAQQ010000004.1, on the reverse strand, counting down.
TTTGCGTATTCTTTTGCTGGATGTCTGCCGTCATTTATGGAAGATATGCATACCCCCGAGGACTATGTCAAAACGCTATGGTGGCTAGGAGGGATCCAAATTGTTATCTACACCCTGACAGGGTCAATCATTTATGCCTTTGTCGGGCAGGAGGTGCAATCGCCTGCTTTGCTGTCCGCGGGGCCCGTCATCTCAAGAGTTGTCTTCGGCATAGCGCTTCCAGTCATCTTCATTTCCGGGTCTATCAATACAACGGTCGTTTGTCGATATATCCATGGAAAGATATACCGGGACTCAGTCACTCGCTTCGTCAACACCGCGAAGGGTTGGAGCACATGGCTTAGTCTTGTGTTTGTTGTTACCATCCTAGCTTGGATCATTGCTGAGGCCATCCCCATCTTTTCCGAATTGCTTTCTATCATTTCTTCCTTGTTCGTGTCTGGTCTGTCTTTTTATATCCCACCAATCATGTGGTATATGCTTTTGAGAGAGGGTGCATGGTATGAAAAGCACAATTTGAAGCCTGCGATTTTGAATGGGGTGGTATTCCTGGTGGGCATGATTATTTTTGGATGCGGTACCTATGCTAGCATTGCTGAACTGGTAAGCCCTTATTCCTTTCGCCTTCCGAGGAAGATTGCTAACTCTATGCTTCTTGGGTTGATAAATTTGAGTCGGGGTCAGTAAGTAAGCCATTTACCTGCGCTTGAAATATCGCAACAAGGTGGTGATGTCTATCTTTCTGCCTTCCCAATGACTACAGTCTCTCAAGGAACTCAGCTTTTGGTTTCTACTTATATAAAAATGCAACTTGCAAACAACTACGGCTGTTGTTCACTTCAATATTTTTCATACAACTTCTTCATAGACGTAGCGCAAGAAACATCAAGTATTCAATAAAGTCATACAAAGCGGGATAGAGAGTTCGGGGAGGGGCTGAGCTTGCGTTGGCTTCGCCAAAAGGCTACTGGTCAACAGCACCACGTAGAGGTCCAAGCTCACGGCTGTTGGATCTTCCAGAACACACGAAGGCATTCTAGAAGACCCCGGTCGCAGGAAGGACCGGAAGTCACTCTTGAAAGAGCAAGACGAAAGATTTACATCTTTTCAAGTATCAGACTAAACCCACGGCAGCCAGGAAGCCAGAGGACTCCGTCAGGAGAAAGACAAGCCGAAGCCAGTCACTCCGTCAGGAAGAGAGGAAGCCAAGGGACTCCATCAGGAGAAAGATAAAGCTAAAGCCAGTTACTCCGTTAAGAAGAGAGGAAGCTAGGAGACTCTATCAGGAGAAAGACAAAGCCGAAGCCAGTCACTCCGTCAAGAGAGCAAAGCATCCCATCACTCCACCATAAAGTAACTGGGATCACCCTCAAAAGACACATTCTGTAGCTTTGGGGGTGACGGTGACTTGGCGGGTGGACGGAAAGGCAAGTTTTGGCGGAGCGTAACTTGCTTTTTGACAGGTCAATCAATCAATCAAAGTTCAATTAACCTGTTGCAGTCTAACTAGTTGCGTATGACTATGCAGGCGCTTCATCCAGCTGAAGCAAGAACTCGAAGCCAAACGCCGAGCGGGATCTCTCCCAGAGAGTATATATATACAGAGGCCATTCAAAGAGTGTGGAATCAGCCCATTCCCATAAGTCAAACCCATACATAAGAAATCATCCATTAATGATCGTTGTGGGGTGCACCCCCCACCTCCATCTCTCACTTCTCTCACTTCTCTCACTTTGCTCACTTTGCTCACTTTGCTCTCACTTTGCTCTCACTTTGCTCTCACTTTGCTCTCACTTCTCTCACTTCTCTCACTTTGCTCACTTTGCTCACTTTGCTCTCACTTTGCTCTCACTTTGCTCTCACTTCTCTCACTTCTCTCACTTCTCTCACTTTGCTCACTTTGCTCACTTTGCTCTCACTTTGCTCTCACTTTGCTCTCACTTCTCTCACTTTGCTCACTTTGCTCTCACTTCTCCTTTTTGACAGGTGATCGAGAGCCTGAACGGACGGAAACGGAGCCGCCATCAGACTCATAATCACTATCTTCGTCCTCGCCTCCGCCCCGCATATGAAGAATGCGAGACAGGTGCCACCTAAGTTCCAACAGTTCCATCGAGGATAGTGGCCGTTTCTCCTTGTTGTCGGTCTTGACCGTGAACACATATCCCGAGTGGATTCTAGCTCCCGTCTCTGTATAGAAAAGGACGTTATTGTTCCCAGGATTCGAATCAGGTCGGTACTTCACATCCGCGTATGGGTTCTCGCTCGTCCTCAGTTTCCGCGGTGGCCCATTTCCGCAGCACATCCATGTCACTGAACCACAAGGCCCACATATTCTGGCGCGCGAGTTGGGCCAACTGTGGGTCTTGCGCGATTCGCGCGATTAGTTCTCGACGTTCGGGGTCCTCGAACTCTGAAAGGATGTGCAGATTGTCTTGCTGACCATCTGCGATTCGTTGCGCCATCATGAAGAAAAGATATCAGATGAAAATGAGAATGAGAATTCTTATTGATGGTGATGTGTGGGTGATGGGAGGAAACAAAAAGTGGAGAGCCCGACTTAAGATTGTGGGGCAGGTACATTACGTAAGTGGCACTATTTTTTTCACCCGGCTCCCACCAATCAAAACACTGTTACCTCTATCACATGCCTAAGATCGTCTGCTTTCTTTGTTCTTCGTTTGCTACTATTCCTATTTAGGATAAGCTATTCCTATTTAGGATATAGTAATATGATTTTCTTTTACCCGGGTAAGCCTTAGAAGATTCCTACCAATCAAAACACTGTTACTTCTATCACATCCTATCATATACCTAAGGTTGTTTGCTTTCTTTGTTCTTCGTTTGCTACTATTCCCATTTGGGATATAGTGTTGACAGTAGATTGGGCGGTACATTGAGCGGTAAGTCACAATTGGAGAATCAAGTGTTATACATAGAAAAGTCTCAAACATAAAGTATGCTTTTATTTCTGCTTTTTTCTGCCGTCTACCTATTCAAAGTTGTAAACAGAATGTCTGTTAAGACCACTAAAATGACTACCGAAAAGACATCGTCTACTCTCGTGATGTGTGATTGGCTACCATAAATCTATATCACCGGCAAAATAATTGATTGGCCGGTAGAAAAGAAAATATCCCAATATAGTCAAGTATATCTTGCGTTTGTCGTCTCTATTGATCTCTATTGATTAATTTAACACAATAGCAATGTTACTTCCATTGTTCCCGTTTACTCCCTTTGTTTACATCTATGAGACCTAATCCCTTCCTGGACAGTTACTACTCTTCCTTCGATCTTTTCTTCCTTCCTTCGTCTTCTTTTTTTCTCTTTTACAACCTCTTTCTTCCTTTTCATCTGTATTACCTTTTTTTCATCAAGATGGAACACATTGACCCACCCTCCCCTCCCCACGCACCTGCCGCTCTGAGTGCTCGACAGAAAAAGCGTCGAAAGATGAAACGACGTCTTGAACGTAACGTAAGTCTCATCTGTATTTGCTACGCTTTGTAGCCTGCACTTATGGAGCTTTGGATTGAGGGCTGACATCAAATACAGCAGGCCAACAGAGATGCTGCGGCTCTTAGGGCCGACCCCGAAGCAACCATCGCTGAGTTGACGGCCGGGGCTGACGCCGCGCGGACCCTTGCGGACCACACCGATGCCCGCGCTCGCCGCTTCGAAGCGCGTGTCGCTGCCGCGCGTGCTGCTGCTGTAAGATATTCCCTCCTTACCCCCGTTCTTACACACCAGCCATACCTTTCGTGGGATGGCACACTGAGTCTCAGGTCTAATATCATGTCAAACAGGTTGCGACTGCTGCCGCTGGTGAGGTTGTCGGAACCGATGGCGACTCTGAGGGTGGTGCTCCCGGCTCCCCCACTGGTGGCCAGGATAACCCTGACCTTGGGGAGGGTCAGGATCCCATGGTCTTTGCCGGTGAGGGAGTGGAGCTTGCCGCCCCTCAGAGTGCCACGGCCTCCGGCACCTCCCAGCCCGTGGTAGATGTCCCCCCCGCCGGTCGAGTGGAGCGACCAATCGCTTTGCCTGTTCAGCCTGCTCTCCCCGCCGGGGCCGAGCGTAATGCCAAAAGTGAGATCCCATCCAGCACCTACCTAACCAGTAATCAAGTGCTTGTTGGCATTGAATATCTGGACCACTTAACAAACAATAGATTACTAACACTCCTTTTTATTAGACCGCAAGTAGGCGAAGATGGTCTGGCTATGCAAAATAATTTTCTTGATCAAATGGAATCTCGGTGTTCTCTCTCTCTCAAATCTCTCCATGTAGATTTTCAAATATCAGACTTACTGTAGCCCATAGTAGATAGCTCCCCTTCTGACACTAGATTTGTATTGGGTGTGTTGGGATGAATGCCCAGTGCATGGACCCCTTAGCTAGATAGATCCCTCTCTCTTGATTGAAATCTGCTGTATAAGACGTTCCAGCCCACAGCAACGAAGGACTACCCGAGCAGCTGAAAGCTATGGCGGATGCCGCCCCTAATGAGACCAACCTCAGCATTCGCCGCTCCCAGATCAATAATCCAGCGATCCTTGGCGTGTTCACCAGACAGGGAGCGCAGTGGCCGCGCATGGGAGCATGTCTCGTCGAGACCTCAACATTCGCCCAACAGAAAGTTGACTGGCTCGACTCGATTCTTCAAGGATTACCTGCAGAAGATTGCCCCACCTGGACGATCAAGGAGCAGCTGCTTGCAGGTGACGAGACTTCACGGATCACAGAAGCAGCAATATCACAGCCTCTGTGCCTTGCTATTCAGGTTGTGCTGGTCGATATCCTTCGCGCTGCGGACGTTCAATTTAAAGCTGTTGTGGGCCACTCAGCGGGTGAGATTGGAGCCGCGTACGCCGCAGGGCTCCTGTCGGCCGAGGATGCCCTTCGGATCGCATACTACCGTGGTCTGCACGCGAAGCATGCATCGCCACCGAACGGCGAGAAGGGTGCCATGATGGCTGTTGGTGCTTCGCATGCAGAAGCCCTGGAGATATGTGCTGACCCACGCTTCAAAGGCCGCCTCCAGGTCGCGGCAGTGAATTCCAGCTCCAGTATCACACTTTCCGGCGACGAAGGTGCCATTGATGAGGTCTTTGGCGTACTAAAGGCCGAGCAGAAGTTTGCTAGGAAGCTGAAGGTCGACACCGCCTATCACTCGGCACACATGCTACCCTGTGCAGAGCCTTACCTGGGATCCATGAAGTCATGCGGAATACAGCCCAATGACCAGAGAGGTCCTGTATGGCTTTCTAGTGTTATCGAGGGACAGATAATGTTCAAGGAAGCTCTCACAGAAAGCTACTGGGTTGATAACATGTGCAACACGGTGTTGTTCTCTGGCGCAGTGGCTCAGGCTGTCTCGGAGGCAGGACCATTTGACATGACTATTGAGATTGGGCCGCACCCGGCACTCAAGGGCTCAGCGACAGCTACACTTGAGGAGTTTGGATGCGAAGCTCCCTACACAGGTCTGTGGTTTCGAGCCAAAGACGATGTCAACGAACTATCCACAACCCTTGGTTTCCTCTGGATGCATTTTGGGTCTGGCAGCATCCTTCGACATGGTCGACAAGCTTCTGTCCGGGTTCGAGGGAAACAGGCAGGTGCTCAACACTTTGCCCTCATATCCCTTCGACCATCAACGTGAATATTGGACGGGGTCCCGCGTATCTAATCACCGCAAATTCCGCCGAAACCCTCCAAACCCACTGCTCGGAACGCAATGTTCCGAAGCGAGCACTACTCAGGAGCTTCAATAGAGAAATATTCTTCGTCCGAGCGAGATCTCTTGGCTCAGTGGGCATCGGCTGCAGGGTCAAGTGGTTTTCCCAGCCACTGGTTACGTCTCTATGGCCATTGAAGCGACGAAGCAGCTCACTACCCATAATGAAATTACTTGCATCAAGATTGCCGATCTGGAAATCGGTCGCGCAATTTCTTTCGATGATGATGGAGCTAGTATCGAGGTTGTCTTTACTGCAAGCGTAGTGGAGACAACTGAGAAAACCATGACCGCGAAGTTCGCGTGCTACTCCATCTCAAATACCGATGGAAATGCAGTGCTGAACGCGAAAGGCAAAGTCATTGCAGATTTGGGAAGCTCTAACCCAGCGACACTTGCAAGCTACGAGTCAACTCCTTTCAACCTGGTCACTGTTGACCAAACCGAGTTCTACCGGTGCCTTACCAAGATTGGCTATGATTACTCCAGCCCCTTCCAAGGAGTGTCGCAGATTCAGCGCAAGCCTAGATATACCACCAGTCTAATCGAGGACCAGTCTGGCCTCTCATGGGAGGATAATCTTACCTTCCACCCGGGCATGCTTGACACCGCTCTGCAAACTGCTTTCGCGGCATGGTCCTTCCCAGGTGATGGCCAGATCTGGTCCCTTCATGTTCCCACTTGGTTTGAGTCGCTGGTGTTTAACCCCCACTTCAGCCCTCTTGGTTCAGGCAAGCAAGGCTCCTTCAAATACGAAACGTTCATTCGCACCAATACCCAAGGAAGCCTGACTGCCGATATTCACCTCTACACTGCAGACGGCAAGAATTCATGCATCCAAATTGAAGGTGCCTCCCTCGTTCCATTCTCTCCAGGATCTCCTAAAGACGACCTGCCGCTCTTCTCAAGCTTTAAGATGAGACCTGCCATTCCTGATGGGCAACTTGCGGGAATGGGCGAGACAATATCACCTTACGAAGCTCAGGTTTACAAGGATATTGATGGTGTCGCATTCTGGTATCTCCGCAATGTGGCCGAGACTATTACCCCAGAAGAGCATGAACAGACCCTGCCCCATTTCAGATATTATCTGCGGTGGTGTGAACGAATGATTGGCATGGTCACTCGGGGTGAACATCCCAAGGTGCCACCTGAATGTCTCAACGATGAGAGAGAAGACATCACTGAAGTGTTGAGCAAGTAAGTGCAGGACCTTTAGCTTACCCGGGACTTTTCCCATGCGCCATATCGGATAGGTGACTAATTGTCTTGCATTAGATACAAGGGTCGCAAAGATATCCGATTTGTTGAGGTGGTCGGCGACCATCTCGTTGAAGTCGTCTGCAGCGGTACCAGTATGCTGGAATATATGAACCAGGACGGGTTGATGCTCGCGGTTTATGAAAATGGACTGGCAGCTGAGCCAAACAACCGCTGGCTAAGTCGTATCGTCGCCCAAATTGCGCATCGCTATCCAGGAATTCATATTTTGGAGATCGGTCAGTATTGCTACTTCCCAATGTATTGGCCTCTAGCGAAGGAGCTGACTTTCTGTAGGAGCTGGAACGGGCGCATCGACCAAGACAATTTTGCCCGAAGTCGGCTCAGCTTTCGGAACCTATACTTTCACTGACGTGTCTAGTGGTTTCTTCCCTGAAGCCGAGGAGCGCTTCAAGGACTATTCTAACCGTATGATCTTCAAGACGTTCAACACTGAATTCCCACCAAGCGAGCAGGGATTCATTGAATCCCAGTACGATGTCGTTATTGCTGCCAATGTTCTGCATGTTTTGGCCGACATGGAGCAACCCATGGCAAATGTCCGCCGGCTGCTAAAGCCCGGTGGCTACTTGCTTACCTTGGAGGTAACAAATTGCGAACTTCTCTTCAGTGGTATGACCGTGGGCACTCTCCCAGGTTGGTGGGTGGCCACGGAGACTGGACAACCGTGGAGTCCCTGCTTGACACTACCCCAGTGTGATTCTGTGCTCCGGAAAACGGGCTTCTCGGGAATTGATACTATGACACCCGATGGTAGCGTATCTCTCCCTGTGACCGTATTTGTTTCCCAGGCCATTGACGATCGAGTCGCTCTTCTCCGCAACCCTCTTTCATTGTCGACCGAGGATAACTTGGGCATCCTGGTCATTATCGGCGGCACGACACTACCAGTCTTCAATCTTGTGGAGGATATTATGACTAATTATCTTCTATGTTTGCTGAGGTCATGGTCTTTGAGACAGTTGAAGATTTGATGATCTCTGGGTCCGCCATACCTACTGGGGCCAGCATTCTCTGCCTGACTGATCTTGACGAGCCGCTTATGAAGACATTGACATCACAGAAGTTCAGCAGCTTACGGAGAGTGTTCGATGTAGCGGGAAATTTGGTCTTGGTTTCCCGCGGCTGCAGGGCAGATGAATTATATTCCATGATGCCGGTGGGCATTGGACAAACAGTTAAGACCGAAAATCCGAATATCAATCTCCAACTGTTCGACATTGAATCCATCGATGACTCAACGGCCAACATGCTGTCTGAGGCGCTGCTCAGACACCATCTTCTAAGGCAATGGCGATCCGGGAAAGAAGCCCTCCTCTGGTCCTCGGAGTCGGAGGTTGTTATGGACGATCGCTCCTGTGATCTGTTTTTCTCTCATTTTCTTCCAGTCTCACTATCTACTACATTTAGAGAAAAAAAAGGTAACAACAGCATATAGCTTCAAAGTCAGCGGAAGCGAACTCAGAATCGAGAAACAAAGACGTGGCTTTTTAGATCTAGATTACCATCCACAGGAACACAGACTATAATGGGAGACTTTGAATTCATTCAAAGTCAAGTTACATTGAGATCCAGAGCTCTTTTGAGGTTTTATATTTACAAGGGGGAAGTATCTTCATGGGTTTTGTTTCTGTGCACTGCAGCATCAGAGAATGGCAGTTTAGATAGATAAGAATATAATATTCGCATAGTATAGCATTAAAGAAACACAATAATAGTGAGATCTGTCGGTGTTTACCTCGTTTACTCTCCTTACCTCTTTTTCCTCATTACTCCTTTCAATCCTCCTCCATCGGGTCTCCCTCCTCCATCGGTCCTTCGGCCCATTGATTTTCATTGAGGAATACTTGCATGGCGGCGCTATCCTCGCTCGTAAGTCCTGCTGTGGTAAAGAGTGCAGGGTCTAAAAGCTCCTGAAGAGCAGGATCATTGTCACCCCCTTCCTGGGGTTGTTGCCCAAGGCCATACTCGGCCCCATGTCCCGTTTCAACAATTATAGGACGTAAAAGATCGAACAAAGAAGACGTTTCGTCGCCACCTTCCGCTTGTTGCTGTCCTTCAGGAGCAGGGGTGAAAGCAGGAACAGGACTAGGGGCGAAAGTAGGTCCAGGACTAAGAGTGAAAAGAGGACCAGGAGCAGGGGCGAAAAGAGGACCAGGACTAGGGGCGAAAGTAGGGCCAGGACTAAGGCCGAAAGTAAGACCAGGACTAGTGGCGAAAGTAGGGCCAGTACCAAGGCCAAAGGCAGGGCCAGGGACAGGGCCAGGGACGAAAAGAGGACTAGGGGCGAGAGCAGGACCAGGAATAAGAGCAGGGGCAGGACCAGCAGCAGGTACAGTGACAGTTTTGGCTGCTACTGCTATCCTTCTTCTCTGGGCCGCTGGAGCATCCATCTCAGCCTCGGTTTCTGCTCCAGTCTCCGCTGCCGTTTCTGCTCCCGTTTCCGCTGCCGTTTCTCCCGCTGCTGCTGCTGCGGCTGTTGCTGCCTCTGCCCTCTTTCGTTTGGTTTTGGAGTGTCTGTCGGCCGCATATCGGGCTATCTGTTCAGAACGGCGGTTAGGAGCGAGCGTGTTACCACCAATCTTTTCAGTGGGACGAGCTAATGCTGGCTGGTTAGTAGATAGGGCACCACCTATAGAAGAAGAAGAATGTTAGCATGATGTCTTTTAATAATCGTACTGAATTAGAAAGGAGGCCTTACCTTTTGAATTCCCAGCCCGGATGATAATAGTCATATTTGGTCTGGGCAATGGTGAGCGTCTGGTACCTTTGTAGGGATCAGGGGAGGGATTTCGAAGTTTAGGCCAATGCTCACGGATAGTTCGCAGGAGTGTAGATGCGAGATTGAAGGATGCCAGTCGTACCTCGCCAGCCTGTGGGTTAGCAATCAACGCAGGATCAATTTGGTCCAGAGAGAGATGGTGTAACCAGATTGTGTCCCCGCCTCCCAGATAGCCTTCTTGGATGAGGTTTTCTCTGAACACTTCGAATTTGATATTAGCGATGTTGATCCAATCCCCATCTGGGCATACATCCTGTGGATTTCCTCTGTCAGTTAAAAAGTCACCTACCCTAATTGCAATTGGCATGTCAGGGTTATCTGCTCGGATGATCTGGACATCACCGTTGGGGACTATGTAAGGCCGACAATAGTCGAATTTCTTCGGCTGTTCTGGTTGCTTTTGTACTGACCTTGCTGATGGCTGCTGTGCTGTACTTGGTCCCGCTGCCTGTCCTCCTGCTGCCTTTCCGCCTGTTGTCTTTCCGCCTGCTGTCGTTCCGCCTGCTGCTTTTGCTGCTTGTTCTTCTTTTAGCTGTCTCTCAAACTCCTTTTGCAACTCATCTTGAATACAATTGAGGTATTTATAAAGCGCCCCAGTGAGAATATCAACGTCCGTGACGTGATCTCTAACGGCGGCTGGTAACCTCGGTACTCGCTTGCGCCACTCAAATTGGATTTTAGTGCGTGAATAACTTGATCGGAAAATGTTGTTGATAGCTCTGCCATCGTGGAGAGCTTCAACCGCTACAATGTCAAAGACCTCTTGTGCTAAATCGTGGAGAGCCTTATGGTCGTCGGGGCGATCTACTATATTAAAACGCCTGTATATATATCTCTCGTCGAAGGAGTGCGGCCAATTTTTGAGTGACGGCGGCTGCTGAAGTGTCATGTTAGCTTTGAGCAATGATGCTTGATTTGATGTTTTGAATGCTTGGATGGTTAGATATTCAACGGAGAGGAATATGTCCCACTATTTAATACCGGAAGGGCTCTTTGTGACTAAAGAACTGTAATACATTGTGGCCTTGAAACTTGATATTTCAATATGCATTGTTAATGCTTGAAAGAGACACATAAAGTAACAAAGAAATGAACAGGATGATCGTAAACACTAAATTAGAGTCAAAGAATAGACATGAAAGGGAGGTTTCAAGTTTCAGCATTATTATTAGGTCAATGGGACTGAGACCTTTAGGGTAAACAATGTCAATGTCGCATTGTTAGATATCTGCCTGCAGTGATGTATTGTGGCGGGCCTCGTTTGCCATGAATCCCATTGTGGTCATTGCCAACCAGCCACCTCATTAACTTAATACTACAGAATTACGTTGATACGGGGGAATTGTCTGGAATTAAAAAAAAAAATCAGATGGCGTGGTGGATATTTGCGTTAAAACTCCTTGGAAAATATGAACAGAAATTTCAGATATGACCCTCCCAAAGCGACCAATCGCCAGCAGAACCCATAGAAGAAATGTAAATTGCTCGAATCCCCTTTGTGCTCTCTATTTTCGTGATTTCATTGTTTTTATTTTTGTTATTTTCAACCTGTCAATAAAGCAGTCTTACGCAGAGACGTAAGCTTGGCCAGCCTGGTTGAGAGTGCTGCCGGAGAGCAAGTAGTTCTCGGCACACATGAAGTAAGAGTAGCGAGCAACACCAGTCTGCGCATCCAACCAAGGGAGGACCTCGTCAAGGAAAGCAGCAGTAGTAGCGGTGTCGGTAGCGCCGTTGACATCAGCGTTGAGAGCAAACTCGGTGATCCAGACCTCAGACAGGCTGTGCTTGGAAGCCATGGCGACGGCCTTGGTGACGAAGGTCTTGAAATCATCGGCAGTGTCACCGTACCAGTGAACAGCCAGACCGGAAATACCGCAGCTGCTGCAGCTACCGATGAAAGAATCGAACCAGTCAAGGCCGACTCCGGTCTCGGTAGAGGAGGTTACGGCGGGCGAAATCAGCTTGGCCTTGCCGGACCACGGGGTGATGTAGGTCTGGTAGTAGCTGGCAGCATCCGTGGGGCTCATGTTAGCCTGCGAAGCCATATCGGGCTCGTTGAATCCCAGAATGTAGGTGCTGCCGCTGGACAAAGCGGTCTCGATGGCGGTAACCCAGCCACCGAACATCTTAGGGCCCCAGAGCATAGGGACGAACTCGATGTTTGAGGGGAGCGAGCCAGAGAGGGAGCCGGCCCAGTTGTAGGCCCACGAGACGGTGCCACCACTGGTCAGAGCAGACACGGTAGTGACGTCGTTGTAGGCGGCACCGCGCTTGCCGGAGGTGCTGCGCTTGGCCTGCATGGGGGCGGCCATAGCCGAAGTGGCGACGAGGCCGGCAGTGAAAAGCTTGGTGAAAGAGACCATTTTGAATAAGTTCGAAAGATAAGTCACAAAAGGAGTGGACTTGTGTAAAAGAAAAGGAGGGAAAAAGAGAGAAACCTGTTCTCGACCTTGTAAAAAGGAATGTAGTCTTGAAGGAAAGTGAGGCTCAGACCGTGCACGGCACAGGACTAGAAGACCAGAAAATAAATGAAGGAAAGTTGGGTGGATGGAGAGAGAAAAAAAAAAAAGAAAGATCAAGGGAGACGGGGGGTTTAAATCCCCCAGGCATCAGTGTGTCAAACCTACCAGCCCAACTCGCTGGCTGGAAGATATTCCATTTCTTCACGGTGGAGTGCAGATAGGAAGTGGCTATTGGATGTTGGGGGCCGAGGAGGCGGGTTCTACCTCATATCCATGCTTCTGGCCAGATCAAACGTTGCATGAAAAATATCATTGGCGCGGGGGAAAGCAGGGATGGATCTGAATGGACTCCATGGCCCGTTGACAGAAATTCAAACCATGGTGATTGGCTTGAACCGAGCGTCTTTTTTGACATTTCTTACATTTACAATGAGAATTCACTCCCCAAGGCGCTAATTGACACTAATTCTTTCAGTTCTTCGGGATTGAATAGGTTCCCATCTGGTCTAACTCCACAGCCAAGGTCCGTAGGTCACTCCACAATAGCCTGGACCATAATGGGGTAACAATAGCGGTGTTTGTTACATCGAGTTTTGACATTGACTTGCAATGACGGGGAAAATACATTGGAACTCTGTTCCTGGTACCTGTAACTTTGCCTGAACAATAATTGGCTTGCCCCTGGCAGAATACAAAGGCATGCAATGAGAAACAACCTTGGGAGATTTAACGCCCAATGACAAAAATGCGACATAAATTGGGGTGCAGTGGGGGCAAGAACGTACCACGGATGGCATTGCATCATTCAATGGTTCGTCATGCACTCGACCGCGCGGTTCCCTGGCTCCCGGTCAGGGGAGCCTCTCTGATAGGCGTACCCTAGATACATTGTCATCTGGGTCTTTGGGTAACCTATCATATCAATGTGTTATTGAACACAACCCTAGGAACACGATAAAAACACCAAACATTGCACTATATTAATTTAACTTGGTTCCAAGGTCGGATTGTGAGATTCTAAGACTGTAAGATTCAATAGCTCAGATTCAAGAAGAAAGAAAGAAAAAATCTCACTCATCCATTCATACAAATCACAATACAATCATGGGCGTCAACTAAAACTGACTAATATGACACACCGACTATGAAGGCGCCACCACATCAAAACAGTATGGATCGAATCGCCCACTCATAGTGACACCAACCCCCGATCGACGCCATGTTTCACATGCAACATAAGATCCAGACCGTCTCTCCCTTTCACCGGTATCCCGGTATGTTCCTTACTTCTGGGTCGACTGGGGGCGTTGTTCTAGGGCTAGAAGAAAGAGGGGGCGCGGTCTGAAACCAACCCCTCTTCAGCACCCCTGCCGATCTGTTGCCGAAAAACGGCCATGACAAGCCTTGCCGGACTACACGCCGGTGTTTCTTCCGGTACATCGCATTAGGATTGGCGCCCCATTCGAATGTTCTTCACCCGTTGTTCTCCAACAAAGGCGTATCCTAATTTTCTTTTTCGTCGGTTTTGGTTCTGCTTGCTTTGTGCCACCTCTGACGGAGTAGTGATTCCCTTGGCATAATGACTGGGGATCAGTGCTCTTACTCCCAATTCTCCTATAGGCTGTCAAAACATAGTCGGTACACAAGTACTCCGTCTACCCTGCAGAATGCAGATAGCACAAGGTTTACGTGCCAAGTAGTTTCTCATTTTTTTATTTTTTTTTTTATTTTCAATCATATCATCCGGAGTGTCCTTTGGTACTAATTCTCCGGGTTTCATCCATTCTTTGATTTCATTGTAACTCCCCCTAGACTAATAGTTGCCACTAGCGAGAATCACAAGATCGCTATGAAATCAAACTTCAGTCACCTCCCGCCTCTACGGCAAGGTCCCGGACATAGTTCCGAGGCATATGCATGTCCGTATCTCTATTCCCATGACCAAGACTAGGGTTCCTCTGATCTGAAACAGACTAAATTCCACCGATCTCTTTGTGATCCCACCAACGTGAACCAAGACTCCAAATTTGTCCCAATTTAAGACTCTAGACTATGCAACATACTTTTTCGGACTATTAATTCCCGGACTATTATAATAATAATAACTTTCTCTGAGAACAGGAAAAAAGAAAATATGGCATTCTTAGGGTTGTTCTGGCCGCGTTGGCAAGTAATGTGGCTTGTCTCAATAGACTCGCTTCTAGCCCCCGGTCCCACTTTCCCAGGTTCCGGCACCTGCCCACGTCATCCTACTGCGCAGCCCTGCTGGCTTTGTACGCTGTACTCCGTACGGAGTACGGAGTACACATCTCCCAATTCCCAAAAATGAATAGGAAAGATACGAGAAGTTCATCCCTCATGACTTACCAATTTCGTTCTGTGGGGATCTTCCCGCTCTTCAAACTGTCGTCCTAAAATCCTATCTCTACTAGTTTCGGCTAGTCTCCGGCCTTAATGATCAAGCAGCCTAACTATCGAGGGCCATTTTTAGACTGTGACGTGGTCTTGCCCGCCAGGCACCCATGGCGGTGGGCATATACCGACTACACCAGACGATTCTATGACATGTTTAGGTAGCTATAGCTGCCTATACGAAGATGTCTTCAAAGGATCTCATTCATTGGTTCAAGAAAGTGCGAGATTATGCATACCTAGTTGATATAGCAAGTCTACCTCGTGTTCCTATGAGATACTCACCATTGCTGTGCCTTCAGTTCCTCAAATACGAGGGCGAGCACGATGCAAGTCTCCTTGGTCTCATCATTAATGGCGCCGGAAATATCGTGCTCCGTGTTGATGCTAGTACCACTATTGACACATTATTTCTGTTGATTCCAGACAAGTATGCACACTCGGGGGCATCTTTTGCATTCGCAGTTTCATTGTACACCAATCTCCTTCCTGTGGGCATCAGGCTTTTGGTATGGCCGTTCCGATATCTACAGAGGCAGCAGCCTCCACGTCTGCCTGGGCGCATTCCATTCTCTTCGCATGCGTGTCAGCGTTATTGTTAGCAATCGTGTCATCGACAGCATACACTAGGCTTCTCATTCCTTTACTAACTTCAGCCTGTTGTCTTCGCATTATTCACCACCCGTTAAATAGGTACTCGAAAATGTAGGTACCACGTAAACATTTACGGCATATGCAGGTCTATACTCCGGCCTCATTAATCACCTAGATTACAAAATGACGGGAATATGCTGTTATTAAACTTCCAAGAATATAAATAAACTCCTAGGATTATACCGAGGTCCTCAATCCAAGGTCATCACCGGAAGGCGAAGTGGTCATTCTTAACCCTGGAGTGAAATGTGACAAAATTCATTTGCAAATATCACAAATCTTCAAGCCAAACTTCAAGTACTCTATCATGAAAGAAATAAATTCGAAGATATACTACAATCCCTACTTTTTGAAGTTCCTAGATGCTATAGTCTCAGCGGTGGCGACAGACCTATTACACAAGCTAATGTATCCTCAACCTGGCCAACCATCAAATGCCTTTAAATCAATCCAAGTATTTGGCAAGCTAAATCATCATATATGTACACAAGATCTATAGTCCGCTTTTCGTAAATAGAATACCACATCAAGCAACTGTCATCTATACCTCCATCCAATCATAAGTACTGCCCGTAATCATACCTAATAAAGCAGGCGGTGAACAACAATGATGTAAATTATCCCATCTCTCCGCATCCATCATCAGAACAGCTCCCCCAACCTTCAATTACTATCTTCCACAAACCCAATCCAAACACCTTCATACAGCAATGCTATCCCGCACAGCACCCCGAGCTCTGCTCGCCTCCGTGCGCCCATCCATCCGCACAACAACCACAACTTCAACTCTGCTTCCCCGGGCTTGCGCCATCCGCCCCAGCTCCGCCTCGCAGTTCACTCGCTCCTTCCAGTCCTCCCCGGCAATCTGCAAAGGCATTCACCCAGAATCTGCAAACCCCCCAGCCCCAAACCCGCAGTCGGGTCCTGTTGCCGGAGCTGCTGCTCATATCACTGAGCCCTCGCCGTTGACGCCGGAGGAGTACTACGAGTACGCGGAGCATTATTTCAACGTCCTGCAAAGCGAGCTGGAAAAGGCACAGGAAGAGGGATCGGATGTTGAGGCTGAGTACAGTGTATGTTTTCTTGTTTCTTTTCTATATATTATATTTTTCCCGGTCTTGGTCTTCTTCATCTTCCTTCTTCCTATCTTTCTTGGCTTGCATAAGACCTTCTATTGGCATGGCATATAAATTATGAAAAGTTACTAACCCACTTTGTTCTTCTAGGCTGGTGTTCTGAACATCTCCGTTCCCGCACTCGGAACCTATGTACTCAACAAGCAACCACCCAACAAGCAGATCTGGCTCAGCTCGCCCATCTCCGGGCCGAAGCGGTATGACTGGATTGTCGAGGGTGATTACATGCATGAGAAGCAGGATTCCCGGCCTTTCGTTAATGGGCAGTGGATCTACCTGCGTGATGGATCTAACTTGACTGAGCTGTTGAACTCTGAGTTGACCTTGCGTTTGCCCAAGGATATTTACAGTGAGGTTGTTGAGTGAGTGAACCGTCTTGCTGGGCTATCGATTACCTAGAAAGAAGAGGATTATTGCCATTCCAGCTTTTGTTTGGGATGTTTCATATTGTAGTTTAGTATTTATTTTATGATGCGGTTGCATTGAAATCTTTCTCGTGCTGCTACTTTCTCATAGCTTTACTATGGAGGACGAACGAATAACTTGTGAACATAGTTTCGGGTGTCATTTGAGGTAAATGCACTAGGTGGGTATAGAATGATTGTCTGTGGCGGGAACGCAATGCGAAGGCGGAGGAAAAGGTCATCTCATCGCCAATTCAATGGAGGTATCAAAGTGTTGTTCTTTCTTTTTGAATGAACGCAACATGTACATAGCCAAAATACCTCAACCCGATGAATGAAGTGGTGTCTTGCCTGGCAGAGTGATATTGTCCAAGGCAAAACTCACACTGGGCAAAATCTAGGAACCAAGTCAATCTTGAATATATGATGGGTGAGGTACAGTAGGTACCCTAGTACGAGACACCGAGACAAATAGCCCCCAGAGGCACCGAGTCACTTGGCAAGATGCAGGTAGAGGACACTCGCACTTGCAGCAGAACATAGAACATGCTCGCGCGAACCGGTGTTTGAAGTGAGGTCTGATGGAGCAAAGCCGCTGGACTCGGCGAGGCGCATTATGCAGACCATGACGAGCAATCGCATATAGCAATGGAATGGCAAAATATCCAATCCTTCGAACCACTTCCGCCAAAATAATGAGAACGGCTGCAAGTTGACTTCCAAATTCAGCAGCATGGTCCTTCTCTTCGGGCAGAGATTGACTCGAATCGTTTCAAGGGTATTTTGCATAATCTCCTTTGTCGGAAAATCAAGCCTGAACAGCCACCCCGCTCGTACTCTGCGCATCGGCTTTGGGAAGATCGGCCTGTGGATACCCCGCAGGGTGTATAGTTAGCCCACCGAACACATAAAGCGACATACGTCTGGTTATATGATAGAAAAACATACCAAGTCGAAGATAACCCGGATCATCAGACTGCAACTAGGACACACGGCGATCTCTTCGCCGTCGCGCAAATCGTCAATCGCGATCTCGAAGCGGTCGCCACATGGGCAAGGGTAGGTGTAGATCTGGATATTCGGGTCGAAGGTCATATCCTCGATCTCGATTTCATCGTATATGTTCAGTCCGTCGTCGGCCATTTTGAATAATTCTCAGAGTGTTCAGGGAGAGATGTGGCGAATGAGTAGATCTTGTAGCGTTGACTCTTTCGGGCAGAAAAAGTTTGGCGCGGTCATGTGATTCGCGGGGTTAAGCCAGGGACATCCCCGGATTTAAGACTTGGTTATGAACTACTATGAACTTTCATCTTGGCGAACTTATGTACTCAGTATATTCTAATTCCGATTCAGAGCCTTGAATCTCCTAGTTTTCCTAGTCTCATACAACACCTGTCATTCCTGGCTGATCATCTTCAAATTCGCCTCGTGGACATCAATGGCCACATCATATGCACTATCCTATCAACAGCGATGACAGCGATAACAGCGATGACAGGGACAAGGCGGTCCCCAAAGAGCACAATTGTCACGTACAGCCGAGGTAAGGACCAGCTTATCTATAGCCACTCTGGTGCAACCGGAATCTCCTCCACGGGCGTCAAGCAGCTGCGAGGAAGAGGTCAGAAGCCAAAGAGGCGGCAACGAACTGGACAACGAGCACATATACCCAGACATGCGGGATGCGGAATCATCGACCCGTGAGCAATGATTAAGAGGGAAGTTCTCTATTTCTCCATCTCTGGTCTAGATTTACGAAACCCCTCCATCTAACTGTCCACCAGATTTGTTCGCTCCACAAAATCGCGTTGACATTTCGGATACATTCCCCCAATCCTCCAGCTGGTGTCATGCAATGCATTCCACATTTGAATGGCTCATTCCCTCCGGAGTGGTGGCCCAATTATCCTACAAGCGGGCGACTACCATGGACATCTACAGTAGTACCATACCGTGGGGATACTTCGAGCCGAGAAAAACGAAGAAGCCACCACTTTCATTCTGAAACCGAATAAGGATGAGAATGAAGAGAAGGTACCGAACGATGACATCGATGCCGAAAAGGCAAAGCTCATCGACGTCAAAAGTCATCCTACGGGAGAATTGCGTGAGTCTCGAGGGTATGGGCCGGTTATTGTGCTTCTCGCGTGTCTAACACCAGACGTAGATGAGGGTGCAGTATATGAAAACATGAATCGTGGTGGTTGAAAAGTAGCAAACAGCGAGAGAATGATAATGAACTAGGGCTACTGGGGTCTGCCGATTTACATGTCTAACACTGCATGTGTTGAAGCCGGATCTTAATTATACTATGTGCTACCTGAGATATGTAGTTAAACATATCTCATTTCTCTAATCGTGCAATTTCCATCTTTACTTCTTCGACCTCTCTAGCCAAAATCCCATACCGACGAGCAATATCCGCAAAAGACCCTTCATCCGCATCGACGTCAGTAGCCGGATCAGCCACCTCCACATCACCATATGCTCTCAGCTCTTGAATCGTCATCTTCCGACGGTGCTGCAAGCGCTCCTTCGTCTGCCTTAGATGCTGCCTATACCGAGCAAGAGCAGCAAGTGTTTCAGGCGTATAGAGCGTAGCCGCAATTTCCAGTTTCGTAACCCTGTCCAAATCGTTAAAAAGACTGATCCCACCAAAAGGATAACAGCAAGACTGGAAGATAAAACCCGGAAAGACAAAACATACTCTAATTTCCCCTCCACGCTCTGCGCAACAACAGCCAAGTGTTCCGCCTTAGCTTTCGTCGCACGCGCCAGAGCCCCATGCTTCGCCCGCTCCAGAGTCACAACAGTGCGCTCCAGGACTCGCGCCCGCGCGGCAACCACCTCCGCCGCCCTAGCAGCCATCTTCCGCCGAGCGACTGGCAGCTCGGACAGCTGTGTGTAGCGCAACACGCGCACCCGCGCCTGCAGCTGTGACGAGAGCGGCGGAACTGGCGCCATCGAGGTCCGGACTCGGCGGTCGCGCGCTCGGGCGCGTGCATTGTGGTTCGAGTGCTGTAGGGTAGGGACGTCTGCGTCGGGCCCGGTGACTGGGTCTGTGTTTGCGGTTGATAGAGCGCGTAGGTCTTGAATTGCGGATGAGAGGGCTTTGGATAAGGGCAGTATGAAGGCTGGGATATTGGTGTAGAAGGCTTCGATGTCTGGTGCTAGGAGGGTGAGTGCTTCATCTGGTTTCTTGGGCTCGGTTTCTGGCTTTGGGGTCGTGGTTTCGATTGCGCTGGATGGGGTCTCTAGGTAGAGGGTTATTATAGCGAGATTATCGTGGCACTGGATGTAGTAGGTTCGTTAGGGATGTTGTTTTCCTCTCGATGGGTTGGTGCCCTATGGCGGGGGTTGTCCTGACCTCTGCGGGTAGGTTGCTGTCTGGAGCAAAGGCCAATTGCCGGAGCATTTGCTCTTTGATTCGCTTTTTCGCATTTTGGGTCTGGCATTGCTTCAGCTCCTAGTGATAGGGTGTTGTCAGTGCTCTGTTTGTGCTTGGGTCTGTTGAGTACGTGCTGCGCAACAGCGTGTCGACAACTTACTTCCACCACAGCTGTGCGGGCTGGGCTCGCACTGTGAGCACGCGTTGAGGCATCCGGATTCAGGAGGGAGGTTGTCAGATTCTCATATAGCCGTTTGAATTGAGGATTGTGCTCAAGAATGGAGGGGTCGCAGGGAGGAATCATGTTGATGTTGCAAAGAAACTGGGGAAGTTCACCGCCGAAGGCCGAAGTAGACCCGACGCGTCACGACCAATGACGGAATAAGATAAAAGAGGTGGTTCGCAATACAATATTTCGTACATTCAAACTACTTACGAAGTACTTAATAGAGAATCGGATACCTTACTATTACAAGTACATATTCATTTTGCATTTCCGCGTTTCTTTCGTAATCATACAAGTTGAAGCCAAAGCTTCGGTTCACCTCTTCCAACCGCAACGTCGTCGGGGGAAATAGAGCAACCCCATCCACCTATCCTGGCTGTGAAACGAAACGGGAGAAAAAGTGTACACTCAGGCGAAGGGAAAGGGAAATTCAGGTGGTTAAGTGAATAGAATCCTGTTCGGCCAATCTTGAGCGCAAGGTTCGTCGGTGGCAGTAGAAACCTTGCCGGGTGCAGGGGTATTCAAAATCAAAGTATGTACAGACGTTGCTGGCGGGGATTGCATAGCGCATTGCAAGCAGCCCGTCAGGATCAGCGGTGTGACTGAAAAAGAAAGATATGGCGAGAAATTGTTCAGATAGGCACTGGGGGAAAACGACGCTTGGAACGCAAGTCAGGGTGAAGAGCCATCATCCGGATGAGGGAAAAATGGCGGTATTGAGTTGGAAGAGTATGTTTACTCCTCCTCGCTCTCTTCCTCGGACGAATCAGACTCATCATCGCTGCTTTCGTTGCGTTCAACCGAGGCCACTGGATCGGGAGAGTGAGCGCCACCCTGGAAACGAGAAAGGTTGTTCTGGAGCATGTTGATCTGAGCTTCCTGCTCGAACTTGCTCATTGGCTTGTTCTTCTTGGGTTTGGGAGGTGCCACATTGCTAGCGGTGACATCCTCTTCCTCCTCATCATCCATAAGATTCGGTACGTGCTTCTTCACGAAGTTAAGCAGCTTCAGCAAGACATCGTTAGGGAGTTCGTCAATATCCAACTCAATTTCGGCCTCATCGGTACCCTGCGAAATCTATATTAGAATTTGTTTGTGTAATAAACGCGTGAAAATCTTACCTTGAGTTGAGGAACATTGTTCTGGATGATCTGGAGGGCTTGCTGCATCCTCTTATCGGGAAGACTACTGATACCATTCGAGATGATCTGCTTCTCGGCGTAGGTGATGGCGCGGGTTTTGCCAGGTTGAGAGATCTTGCTCTTCTTGTCTCTCTTTCCAGAGCTGATTTTCTTGGAATCCTTCTTGGCAAGCTTCGTCTTGCCAACCTTCTTGGAGGAAGGAGGTGTCTTCTTTTTCTTATTGGTAATAGCCTCGACCTGACGAGACATCTCGGCAATCTGCTTCTGAAGCAGGGTGAGTTTCTCGTCATCTTCTTCGCTCTCCTCTGCATCCTCGTCACTATCTTCATCGGAAGAATCAGTGTTCTGCTCGGGATGTGGCTCATGCGCTTCGAGGTAGTCCGACTTCTGGGACCACTTTGCGCTGAAGATTTCTTCAGCCCGCTGGCCACAGATGTAAGTAGGGTCACCTGGGATATTGAAGCGGTAGCAATTCTTGAAAATGAGGCGGACATCGTTCTCGAACTCCTTTGCATTCTCATACTGGCCGGTCTTAAGTTTGGACTGAACAGTCGACAGATCCATGGGCTTCTTGATGACGCTATGGTATGTGGGAATGTTCAAAGCCACGGGGTCCACGGGATAATAGAAAGGCATGACCCAACTGTAGTGCTTTTGCTTGTGCAGCTCATCCAAGACTTCCTGGCAGAAGCGCAATTCCCATTGGAACTTCTTCTTCTTTGGCTTGGTAGAGTACGGAAGGTCACGCTTCGGGGGATGAATGGACCGTTTCGGACGACCATCGGGGTTGGAGGAATCGCGCCGGATGACGGGGAGACCTTCGGGTCCTAGTGCAAATGTCTGAGACGGAGGAGAAGCAGCCTTGGGCTGACTTGGTAGAGAAGTCCGAGGCTCCCGGCGAGCGGCAGACGTCTTCTCGGTGTTCTTCTTTGGCTTCCTCTCTTCAACCTCTTCGGGCTTGGGGAGATTAGTCATTTGCTTCTCGAATGTCGCCTTCAGCTTGATCCCCTCTTGAGTGACCAGGTGATCAGCACCGTTAAAGACCATCGTATTATTGACCATCAATGCGAAGTCATCTGCGACTGCCTGGGGAGAAGAATATTGGTTGTTCTTGAGCTTCCTTTCCATAGTTCCTAGGTCCATGGGTTGGGTGATAATAGTGTGGTATTGCGGAATGTTCAACTTGACAGCATCCACAGGTTCCTTGTAGAAACGCGCATCATGCATGCGCTTGAGGCTTGTCAGACTCTTTGAAATGAACTTATGTTGCATTTTAGTGAGCCCCGGTCCGCCACTAGTGCGGATTGGACCATGTGTTGCAGCAGATGGGGAGTTGAATCCAGGTGCTTGAAAGTTAATAACCGAATCGTCACCCTCGACCTTGGTCCGCTTGGGGGCTGGTTCTTCGCTGAGATCAGCATCCCGTTGTCGGGAAATCTTGGAAGGAGATAGCGGGGCCTCTGATGCGTCCTTCATCTCCTGGTCAACGGGCTGCGCCGCGGTGAGCGCAGATGGTGCAGGTGCAGGGGTAGGATGATGAGGAAGGTCGGTTTTCACGGGAGTCGAGACTCCTTGAGTGGTATCGATGGCCATCGGATCGGGTGTGTCATTAGGGCCATCTGTGGATGCAGGAAATGTGGGAGCGTTTACCACAGCCTGCGGGGTGGATGAAACAACACTTTCAGCTGCAGCGTTGGCTACAGCAGAAGTGGTAGATTCGGGACCCTGCGGAAGGCTGGGCTTTTCTTCGGTCGGCTGTGACTCCACGGGTGGAGCAGATCCCGCAGCAGATATCTTGTTTTCGATCGTTTCTTGGGGGGTCTGATGCTCAGGGGACTTGGGCGGTGACGTGGCAACGCTTGTACCATTGGTATTCGAAGGCGCGACAGGAGTGTGGCCATTCAGAGCAGGCGATTTAACCTCGGTATCCGCGGAAGCGTCGCTTTTGGAATTCACTGCGACATTTTGTGCGCTGCGTACGCGTCATACCGGTTAGATCAAGAACAGAGCAGATATGAAGCTAGTTCACTTACCTAGTGGGTGCGAAGTCAAGTGCAGAAGGACCAGTGGGCGATGGAGGCAATTGAGGCTTGTCCTCCTTAGTGACAGGAGGAACCTCGGGAGGCGGAGTCGCCATTGGGGTCGCGTTGGATAAGCAAGAATACAAGTTAGGGAAGAGTGAGGGAGTTGAAGATGTGAGAGTTATGGCAAGGTGTTTTGAAAGCTAGTGATCAACTGAAAACACCCGTAGGATCTCTCCGCGTAACAATCTTGCCGCGTGCAAACAATCTCGAGTGACCAAACACTAGCAGCAACCAAGGTCACGTAGTATGGACTCAACGGTTGATGAGGTTTGATATCAAACGTGGGGGCGCAAATAAAACGCGACGGGCGGGGGGGAAAGAAGAGTGAGGTCAGAGATGATCGAGAGATAGGAAGAGTGGAGAATGCGATCGGAGACGAGGTATTTATACTGCCAAGAAGGCGGTATAAAAGATGTCACGTGAGGTAGTAGAATTGAGGCCAGGTCTAGATGACTTGGATATACCAAGATATGGAGCTAACAGTTCCCGGGGGTGATTGCCTGAGGCAAAATCGGGATAAAAGGGGATTATGAAAATAAAAAATAGAAATAAAAAATAAAAGAAATAAAAGAAATAAGAATTCGGGGGTGAAGGCGGTTAAAAGGAAGAAATGACGCGAAGACGCGTTTGTTATGTTGTAGGGCGGTCAGGAGAATAAAAATAGGAGAAACCAGGACGGAAGCAGAAAAATGGTCGGGAGGGGATGCCAGAATCCTTAAGTACAAACGGCCGCCTTGCACTCTCCTCTTACCCAGTTCCACCAGCCACACTAGTCCCGATTCTCTGACTTTCTTACCCCTTGATTGGTTCTATACCCCTGGAACTTTTTTTTTTTTTCCTTCTTTTCTTTTCTTTTCTTAACTTTGTCCTTTGCCATGTATTGAGCTTACTATCTTATGATAGAATGAAACTTATATATTTTTTATTTTATTTTATTTTATTCATGTTTTTCTTCTTGCTTTCTTCGTCTCAGTTTTTCCTATACAGGTTTTATAAAACTGTCAAACTCCAGTGGACGCATATCTCGGATGACTCAAAGCCCTAGGGTTCTGTCTACATCCGGGTTAGGCCGGACGTGATGGGGGTCTGAGTCACGTCACCACTCGGGAATTCACGTGACTCTATCATGATGAGTACACGTATTGTACATCATTCCAAAGTTGATACATATGTAAGCAGTAACATCACCTTTGGATATGTACATATTCGGCGCAAGGAACATGGTATAGAATCTTGAAACACCTATAGATGAGATAGTTGGCTAGTCACTACCTGGTTCCCCGCTTAGCATCCTGGAAATTTCCAATCAGCACTTTGCATTTACTACATCGATGGGCAGCTAGCTGCACCTCGACCCTTACAGGTTAGGCATATATACGGATGTCACATGATTCGGGACCTGGGGTACTTTTGGTCTCGAAGATCTGCCCAATGGGAGTCCATATGCTTTAAAGTATACGACATAAAATTTTAGTGCTGGACATTTTAGATGGCTCCGGTATATATCTCTCTGTGAGCGCTGTAATGAGACGAGTGCTCTTATTTGGCTACTGTCCTGTTTCTTGTAGATATCGAATTTGGCTTGGCTCACACAATGAACCTGAAACTCATTGGGATTTTGGTCTAGTTTTACAAAATATATTCTGGGGATGTCCGCAGGAAGTGTAAGTTGAAATGGTCTATTATATATTTTCGCTCGGCAAAGGGAAGGATGTTAAAACCAAAACCGTCCAAAATGAAAAAAATCGAGTGTTATTGTAAAAGTCTCAGAGCTAAAAACAAAAAGGGTCCCAGTGAATGTCAAAAAACAAACCATTATGAAACCTCGACTAAAATGAATTAAATAGCTAGCAGAGTTACCCCAGGGCCTATGGATAGTACTCTACTGACATTGAAGCATCACGGGATGATATGATTAGATAAGAACCTTTGATAGTCTAAACCCCTTTAGGACTAGCCCATCAAGGCTCTACAGAACATTTTTTTTCCTGTCCGGATCAACTGCGAAACCACCAGCCTAAACCCCCATTTGTTTCCTTAGGGGCGGAAAAAAATAGAGTCTTATCGGAATCGTTGTTGTCTTTATTTGGGTCTGCTCTATTGATATTTATCTCCACACCACCATACCCTCGACAGCGAGAAAAAAAAACGATAAGAAAAAAAAGTTACAGCCAAGATGGGAAAGAAGACGACTCGCCCATCCACCAAGGTCGCCTCGGCCGCCGCATCGCCGGCGTCGAGCATGACATATGCGGGCAGCAAATCATCCATCCTGCGCGCTGCATTCTCCCCGTCAGAGTACCAATTGGCCCTGTTTGCGTCCGTTATCCAAGGCCTCGATGGCCAGCACATTCGCATCCACGACACACAGACAGGACGCCTCCAGTGTGAGCACGCTCTGGGGCCGAAGGAAACGGTGACCTCATTGGACTGGGGATACTACGGTGGTTCGGGCAAGGGCCGTGACCTGTCGAAAAAGAAGCGCAAGCGCGGCTCCGATGTCAATGGAGCTGTTGATGGCCTGGACCAGGGCGATATCGTGGTTGCATTCGGCACAAACACATCGGATATCCGCATGTACTCTCCATCCGAAGATAAGGTGGTCGGTACCTTGACCGGCGCACACGACAAGGGTATCAAGGACTTCAAGTTCACGGCCGATCGGCCCGCCCAGGAGGCTTGGAGTATCGGTGGTGACAATAAGCTTGTCCAGTGGGACCTGCGCACCGGACAAAGCACCAAGTAAGTTTTGATATTGCTGGGCTACACCGAGCTCCTAACTAATGATATACCTATAGGACAATCCACCTCCCCGCATCCTCAGTCTTCACTGCTCTCTCCCGCCCCGTTCCTTCGAACCCTCCTCTTATCTGCGCTTCCCAGACCCCGTACTTAATAGATACCGAGAAGGCCGACGAGCCGGTTCAGTTCCCTGCCATGCGCAACCCTATCCACACCGTCATTTCGTCCTCTTCCGAGTCTGCTGGAGTGGGTGCATTCCTTGCATCCGATGGTGACCGCTTCGTCAACGTCTTTGATGCCACCACCCAGAAGCTTGTTCGCAACCTTGTCGCCGACCAGGAGGTCTCGTCCATTACTCTGCAAACTGATGGTGTTGCCGCCCCGGAGAAGCAAGTGCTTGCTGCAGTCACCGCAGATGGTAGCATCGAACTCTTCACGAAGCCATTTGTTCAGCCCCAAAGTGCGCCCTCCGCCAGTGCCAAGGCCAGCCGGAAACAGATGACCCAGAAAGCAAACGCAACTCTCAAAATCACCAACACCGACTCCTCGAACGCCTGTGTTCCCGTCGCTGCCATCTCATTCCAGGGCCCTACTCTCGTGGTTGCATACACCGAAGGTGGTGTGATCCCTGTATTTGAGCGTGTTAAGTTCCTCGATGAGAACACTGACGAGCTTTCTTTCACCGGAATCAAGACTGTGGTGAAGACCAAGTCCGGCTCAGCACTTTCTTCCGTCACAACGAATGGAGTTAAGAGCTCAGGCGAGACCCGTGTTGACGAGTCTCGCATGAATGTCGAGCAGGGAAACCTGGTCGATGATGATGTAGAGATGGAGGACTCACGACAAGACGCATCCGACTCCGGTAGCGAGGAGGACTCCGATGACGAGGACAACAAGAAGTCCAAGGTTTCCACCGAGAAGAAGACAAAGCCCACCAAGCAAGTCGCAGCGACCGAGGACGTTGAGATGCAGAACGCATCCGATTCCGAGGAGGAAGAGGAAGAAGAAGAGGGCGCAGAGCCATCATTCGGAGAACTCCTACGCGCAAACGCAGGCCAGGAAGTCGACGTCGAGGCCGAGCTTGACGACGACGTCCTCCTGGGCGCATTGGTTCCCGGCAAGCCCCAGGCTGCAGTGCAACAGATTCCCACCGGTGTCTCACTTGCTACTGTCCTCACACAGTCGCTCAAGACCAACGATAACGCCATGCTCGAGTCTTGTTTCCACACCGGTGACACCTCCATCATCCGAACCACCATCCAGCGTCTCGACTCTTCTCTTGCCGCGACTCTGCTTCAAAAACTCGCTGAACGCCTCGCCTCCCGGCCTGGTCGCTACGGCCACCTTCTCGTCTGGGTGCAGTGGACCTGCGTTGCTCACGGTGGCGCCCTGGCTGGCCACCCCGATCTCCTGAAGCGCATGACTTCCCTCTACAAGGTCATGGACCAGCGCTCTGCCAGCCTGCCATCCCTCCTGCTCCTCAAGGGCAAGCTTGACATGCTCGATGCTCAATTGGAACTGCGGCAATCCATCCGCGGCGGTGATGAGGGTATGGACAGCGAGGACGAGGATAATGTTATCTACGTCGAGGGTCAGGAAGATCTCGAGGACAGTGAGACCGAGGCCAAGACGCCGCGGAAGTCAATACGCGACCAGGCGTACGATGAGGATGAGTCAATGATGAACGGCGTCGATGAGTCTGAAGATGACGAGGATGATGAAAGTGACGATGAGGATGATGACGAGGAGCCTATTTTGGACATCGAGGCTGCTGAGTCTGTCGGTTCTTCCGATGCCGAGGAATCGCTTGAGGAGAACGAGGATGAGGACGACGATGAGGATAGTGATGGCTCCATGGTTGACTTCATTGCCGACACGGAAGATGACGAGTCTGACGATGCTGCTCAGCAGCAGCCCCCGCCATCAAAGAAGAGCAAGTCTTCTGCTTCTGTCGGCAAGAAGAGCAAGGGCGGCAGGAAATAAGCGTGTCTCTTTGAAGTTGTACGAATTAGAGATGGGAGAAGGGGGTAACGGTCTATAAAAGAACATATTTTTATTTTTCGATGCATCCGACCGGGTCTGCATTTCATTTTTTCTTTGTTTTATCTTTTGCTTTCGATATCTTGTGCCTCTACCGAGCGCCTCTGCGTCTCTATCAATGTCTATTGAATTCTACCTTGGTGTCTTGATATCTCTCCTTCCGTGGCTACCGTGCAGATCTGGATGTGCTGTTTGGATGTTATTTTTAGATGCATATTAAGGTGATGAAACGCATAAACCCTACAGACGACTTCTTTTATGCATAGCCAAAGATTTATACGAGCAACTCCTCCCCCTGACAGGGACCGTTATGTAGGACCCGATGACCCGGCACCCCTTTCTCGCCGAGGGGGATCAGCACGGATGTGGTTCGATCCTGCGAGGGATAGGTAGTGAAGTGACCCAATGCACTGACATCAGCCGTGTCGAGGGCCAGAATGGCCCCATTCTTACCACCTTGAATCCAGGCCTCGGTTGTTGAGTTAGGGAGCGTGATATGCGCTAAGCCGGAGAGGAAGACCACCCATCTATAAGTGTGGAATTAGCCAAGAACTATGGATTCTATAGAAACAAACCCAAAAAAAACTTGTATAAAGAACAATTCATTCAGAACCAATGATTCTGAAATAGCAAAAGACATATAAAAAAGAAAAGGCAGAAAAATCACTTACTGCAAAGCAGGCGCATTATGTCTACCGCCATCAAACCCAGCCGGCAACACCGAAAACGACGCGTTCCCACCGGTACTCCCTAAATCCACCGTAGCGGTCCCGACCTGCCCGGGTTGATCGGAAGTTTTGAATCCCGGCTGGAGAGCCCAGCACTCTAAGGTGGAGCGATTGTGGCGCGCGCCGATGACGGTCACGTTAAGGGTGGAGCCGAGAGAGGTATCGGGGGATTCGGCGAGGATTGTGGATGGGAGGATGAATTGGATGAGGGTTTGAGGGCGCATTTTGAGGGAATTGGGGTGGATTGTATAACAGAGAGGTAGTTGGGAGAAAAGAAGATATAATAATAAAAAGATCGAAGAGCTGAGATACGTTTTGGGGAGCTGAAGAAAGGTGGAGCGGGATCAGCGTTCTATAAGCCTATATAGTTCCTGTAATAGGCTGGCACTAATGCAGAAGTCAATGTATTTGGTTGCATAATGTTATTTGGAATGTGAGATCTTAGGGTTGATTGGAGGGGTTGTTATATATATGATATTGGTTATATGTTATATATAGAATGTTGAACCTCTTTTCCACTCGACAACAGTAGATATCAGTAGATATCACATCTAGCCATGAGCCCAGTCAAGAATCTACACAGGAGCTCCCACATACAGTCCAAATCCCACAGCCTTAGTGCGCTTTGGATATGGACCGATTTCAGACACCGAAGATGCTCGATTGTACTATAGAAAACAAGAACACAAGAATTCAATTCCTCAGAACAAAGAATGATAAACCTACCCAAGTTCCATCTTTGTAGCACTAAACTAATAAATAAGCCGTTAATGATAGTGAGAGTACCTAGTACTCAGACCCAAGAAGACAAAGAATACTAACGAATGACTTCACCACCAGTCTTCTCAATGCCCTCTAGGCCCTCGAGAATGTCGCTTCCACCGAAGAGTCCACAAGTAGAGGTAGTACTTGTCCTTCTTCCAGTCCAGACCTCGTGGAACTTCACAGTTTGATCACTAGACGCGACAATAATGCATCCCTCCTCCTTTGTTCGTGTGCACCACATTCCGCCTTCTTTCTCCTTGGGAGCGGCCATCCGAGCACGGACCTTGCGACTACTAACCTTGCGGCCCCGGGTCGGGGTTCCTCCCTCTGTAGACCGACTCCGGCTTGACGAGGGTGACGATGACTGACTGTCCGGTCTATTAGAGTGCACACCCGAGCAACGAGGGACTTTCCCTGGATATCGTACTGCCCATAGTGCTCTTCCGCAGTCGAAGTTGCTGACTCGAGTGTCGGGGCCGTCCCAGGTGGTTCCATAGGGCCCCCAAGGAACGACGGCCACCTGTGCGCAGCTGGGCCAGGCAAAGACGGCAATTCGAAATGGGTGATCTGGCTGTGCATAACCGAAAGTAGCGGCGATCTCACGTCGAGTTTCGCTCCATATAAGACTGGTCACCTGCGCAAAGACATTGATAGTTGCGAGACAGGCTCCGCTCCGGGTATGATAGAAGTGTATAGCTCTGTCGTTGGTCCCTCCCCCCGTCGCGAGCAGGGATGACTGCCATGGTGCAAATGCAATTGCTTTGACCGCAGCGGAGTGCATCAGACGATGCTTCTGACGGCCATATGGGACCAGAATCGTTCGCCCGCCACCGGAAATTAGAGTGCCTGCATGGTTTAAAAGCGCGGCTGTGGCCGAAGGCTTAATTGGAGCAGCAAGCCATGATGGGAGAGCAGGCCGTTTAAGAGACAGTCGTCTTCTTGCGGTGCCTATTGCAAGGTATGGAAATACACCGAGACTGAAGCTTCTAGGAGAATCCGGGGACGTAATGGGTGGGACCGTATACTTCAAATGCTGCGGTGGAACAATATCGGCCAGTTTAAAGAGAAGGCAGGCGTTGTCATTACCGCCCGTGGCAAGGTACTTGTCATCGGGTGACCAGGCCAGTCCACAGATTTGTTGAGTGTGTGCACAGATCTTGGCAAGAAGCGTCATGGACCCGTTCCATTTCCACTTAGCTTGGTCTTCTTGGTCAGACCACTCGACCGAATAGTACCAGATATTCCCAAAGTCATCGCCGACAACAATCTCTTCCACGTTGACTAACACATGCATGAACCGTTCTGAAAGTCGCCGTGATGTTTTCGGTTTAAATGCCACGCATGTAAGGGTACTGGGATGACTGATCTCAAACCGGGCTTGCTTCTCGAATGTGCTCCATAGAGACAACTGACCAGATCGCCGGGCCACTGCAAGAATGCTTCGCTCGCCATCCTCAGAAGAAAACGATAGGGAGGTCACATAATTTGAGGGGTGTAGATCTGGAAAGGGGGGATAATCCACTCCATGGCCTTCAGACCATAGATATACTTGATGGCCCAGGCCCACAGCCAGTATCCCAGAAGTTGTTGAGTATGCAAGAGTGCTGCAGTAAAAGTCGTCCCGAAGGAAGGGAGCATCAAGGATTCGAAAAGGCTTTGGTGGAACAATCTCTTTTTTGGCAGGAGATGCGCGCCCTGGGAAACAAACGAGTCAGTTGACGCCTCGGAGAAGGCTATGGATACCGCCAGTCTCACAATTTCCAAAAGTTGGATTAAAATATCATATATATTTTATCTGTAAATGGTAAATTTATTCCAAAAGTGGGGAGTGGCTGTTGCAAACTACAGTTGCACTTACAACGCTCCTTTTCAACTTTATTCCAAGCACTGTCCTTCCACTCAAATGGAGAGAGGCGCTCAAAGTCTGGAGATGCTGGATTGAGGGGAGCATCCAGATACCGCAAACAAGTAGTACCGAGCTGTTTAGTCGTTGGGTCAATCCCCAAAGCAAGCGCAAGCCTTGACTCATGAATTTCTTGTTCACTGTATTTGGGTTTCTTGGGTAAGAACCGAGCCACCAAATTTGGGGCAGTTGATGACCCATTGGTCGACGTGATCGGCGTGTCATCAGGAGCTGCAACAAGGGAACTACTGAAGACTGTAGAAGCCCCACCAACGTTCCAAACTGCACCAGAGCTGACCTGTCTCAAAGATTCGTGTGCAGCGTTGTTGCCTGTGATATTGCCTTCTGTGACCAGACGAGGCCGTTGATGTGGGATCTGCTGGAGTCGAGTTGGCTGCCGGGGTCTGTTGGCAACATAAGTCCTACGCGGGATTGAGGGTAGAAATGGATCATCCCCGGGAGGAAGTCGTCGAAATAGTCTCTCCTGAGGCGAAAGGCGCTGTGGATGCTTGGTCACATGGAAGGTTGTTGATGTTAGTTCAACGAAGTCTCGCTTTGGGATGAATCTATCAGGCGACATCGGACCTCGGAAGGAACTTCTTGCTACTGCTGTATTCCCATTATTCCTCACTCTGCTGCGACCTCTTTTGGGTGATGACACCCGATTTTCTTTGGAACGAGGTACGGGTGTCAGAATAGGTTGGACCTTGGGCTTTGACAATGATTGAGAAGTAGGTGTTTCAAAGAATGGCAAATTTATGGTTGCAAATTCAGTCAGTTGGACAGGTCCATTGTCCTTGGAAGACTCGGATCGAGAGTGTGAAGTCAAAGGATGCTTGTGACTTCCTGTAGAGGTTTCCTCGAAGGAGTGACGTTGCATATCTACCATTGTTTCTGGATGCAGGCCGATAAGCTGTATATGAGTAATGGCCTAGAGCTAAGAAAAGGAATGTATAAGGAGGCCTCTCCTTGAAGGCATAGCGGCAAGACGAGCAAGGCGATGAAGCAAAGACAAGTCCCCAAAGTAGAAAGAGTGCCGATCACGTGAATCTATACAGATGCTGGGGAGGTTACGTAAGTTACCCCACCGCCCGGCCTCATGCACCAATGAGATAATTCTAGCTGGCGGGCATCTGATCAACACGAAGCAATCTACCTAGGTAACACATTTTACTTGGTTCTTATTGTCAAACAAAAAGTGAAAATGCCCAGTGTGAGATTAACTCCCCATGGATGTACCGTTCCGGGGCTGACGATTTCGATAGCATGGTGTGCCACGGTACAAACCAGTTGAGAAGTCCGCCGAGGCACGACAGCAAGAGCTGCAGAAGATAGAAAATTACAAGGATCTCGAGCGTTTGGTATCTAAAAAGGTTGGTCATCTTATAAATCTCACGTACAAACACAGCCTGACACATGACAGGTGGCTGAGCATGAGTACACACTCGAGACATTGAAGAAGATCTCGGAGTTGCTGTCTAGCAATCCAGAATACTACACAGCCTGGAACTACCGCCGGCAGGTACTGCAGTATCAATTCTCCCAAGCAGGGGGTTCGGATGATGAGACTGCTGCCCATTCAATCGCAGAGTTAATCATAAATGATTTACATTTCCTGATTCCCCTTCTCCGGAGCTTCCCTAAGTGCTACTGGATCTGGAACTATCGTTTGTGGCTGTTGGATGAAGCTCGTCGTCTACTCCCCCTTCCCGAGGCCCGGCAAATCTGGCAGCAAGAACTTGCCCTTGTGGGCAAGATGTTGACTCTCGATAGCCGGAATTTCCACGGGTGGGGTTATCGACGCTTCGTAGTCGAGACCTTGAAGGAGCTTGGCACTGCTGAAGAAGCAACAAGCATGACTCAGAAGGAATTTGAATACGCCAAGAAGATGATTGGCGCCAATCTTTCCAACTTCTCCGCGTGGCATTACCGGACAAAGCTTATCCAATCCCTTTTGGATGAGCAATCTGCCAGCGATGACGATCGGAGAAGAATGTTGGATGATGGTTGGTCTAACCTGTCTTATCGGAGTCTGCCCTATGCTAATATGGTGTATTTTTTAGAACTATCTCTCATTCATCAAGCATTTATTGATCCTTATGATCAGTCACTTTGGTTCTATCACCAAAATTTGATGAGTGTGTTTGACCCGTCGATGGCCGAACGAACACTGGCTCCCAATTTGAGCTCATCCGACCGGTTGGAGTACATTAGAAATGAGATTGAAGAGGTCCAGGAGATGCTGGATGGGGCTGAAGACTGCAAATACATCTACCAGGCATTAATTGAGTGCACCCTTCTCGCATCCAAGGTGGAAGGCAGTCTGTGTTCTGAGGATCGGGACCAGATTCTGAGCTGGCTCTCAGAATTGAAGAAGCTGGATCCATTGCGACGAGAAAGATGGCTTGATTTTGAGAAGACTTTGTGAAAAATCAATAGTTCCATAGTTACCTATGTATGCATATCAGTTGGACTATTTATTTGTTTACCCCTTTGCTCACTATATAGTGCCACCATAAGACATTGAATTGCTAGAGAAACCAAAATACCATGTTAAGACATTCTTATTAAAACATACTACAGAGTAAACATAATGTATATATGCATAAAGATCGACTAATTATAATCCTTTAGACATATACAACATACACATCGTAGAATATGCAAATGCATTCCCACCGTCTCCGACCTGTCGGTTCCGCCCTGGGGCGCCAATCAGCGGCGAGTGTACCTGGCCATTCGACTTGAAACTCGTCAAATCCCTTCAATTCCTTCCTCATTCCATCTTTTTTTCCCTTTTTTGCGCGGATTCCACTCCCTTGCAATTCTTGTCCTTTAGCTCTTTTGAGCCTTTGCTTTCTTGCGATCCTATGGAGTGTTTGATCTTCTGATTGTTGTGAGGTCATCGAAACAGCTATGGCCGACATGTCTACATGTATGCCTAAACACAGTCCTGAATATGAAGGGGTAAGTAGTGAAGACTTGGATTTTTCCAAACCCCTAGCTTGCCTTGACACGAGCTTATCGCCATCTGAATAGGAGTCGTTTGACGACGCCCTTGAAACACCCGAAATCCAGGAGAACAACAACCTCAACGTCACCATCCCCAAGTCCACTTCCACCCGATCGTTGACCGACAGTCCTCCAATTGGATCACTTATGTCTCCGGAATCGACGGAGAAACCTCCGTTCCCTTCTGAATCGCAGGACGAGAAGAAGACCGAGACCGTTGATGAGCAGGATAAGGATGGCGAGGGGCAAGATGGACAGAATAACAAGAAAAATAAGAAGAACAAGAGAAAGGAGAAGAAGCAGGACGAAGGAACGGATACCGACGACGAAAATAACTATGACACCAACGACGAGGTGAACACCGCGACCGATGAGCCCACCCAGGGTGACAAGCCGGAGCAAGGGTCCGAGGTTACGCAGACAGAAGTAGAGAAGAACGAAGAAAATCACGATCAGAGTCCACTACAGAAGTCGCCTCTACTCACATCCCACCGTTTATCAACATCATCGTCACTCGACGAGGTGAACCTGATGAACAGCAAGGACGACCAGCCGACGGACAAGCCGCAGGGCACAGGGGACAAGCCAGAACCGCCTCCGTTGCCTCCCAAGGACGATCCCGCCCCTCCGACAAGCGCAGGGCTGATGGGTCTGTCGGGTGGTCTACCCTCCATCCCATGGGCGGCTCCTCCTGTGAACAAGAATCCACCTGTTCCCCAGCCAGCCCCTCCTAGAAAGTCCAGTGGCCCCTTTGCGTGGTTCTCTCGAAGCTCAACCTCGACCACTGCGAAGGACATCAAATCCCCACCCCACTCTGCCAGCCGACGCAACACTGCTACCTCCGTATCGACCCTCGGCAGCAATCTAGACCAGATTGCCCGTGATGGCGATGACGTCTCGAGCGTCGGCTCAAAGAAGCCGAGACGGAATAGCTTGAAGGATCAGTTCAAAATGCTGCGCCTGCGCGAGGAGAGCCATGCGCCAGAGGTCGATCAGACAAGCGTGCGATCGGGCCAGGCTAGCGTCAGCCAGTCCGGGGCTAGCCCCCCTATCATCCCGGAAGAAGGAGAGGAGGGCATCTTGGCAGCATCGGGGGCCATCTCACCTTCGACCATTGTCGCTCCTGGGAGAACGGGTTCTGTGGCTGATGCTTCAATCCCGGTGGATTGGGAGATGTGGCAGCACCTGGTGAACAATGGACCCCAGGCCTTGGCAAGCTCAGAGGAACTGAATGCTGCCATCAAACGAGGTATCCCTCAGACGATCCGAGGAGTGATTTGGCAAATCCTGGCGGATTGCCAGACTGCTGAGATGGAGGACACCTATCGAGAACTCGTGGCGCGTGGCACAGCACAAGACAAAGATGGACGAACAATAAATGGCACTGAAAGCACGTCGTCTCGCTCTTCAGTCCGCTCCCACCACTCGGGTTCCGTATCACGGTCTAGCAGTGCTGCCCCTAGTCCATCTTACGAAGGAGACACAGATAAGTTGTCCAAAGAAAATGCCTCAAATGAGGCCGAGCGTCTGAAGAAAGCAAAGACAGACGCTGTGGCGCTGCAAAAGTTGGAGAAGGTCATTAGGCGAGACCTGGGTGCTCGCACTAGCTACGCGAAATACTTTGTTTCCCAGGGCAGCCAAGAAGGCCTATTTGGGCTGTGCAAGGCATATGCCTTGTATGATACGGGAGTTGGATACGCGCAAGGCATGAACTTTATTGCTATGCCATTGCTGTTTAACGTGAGTATATCCTTAATCAAGCCGACTGATCTCATTGGCTAACGTTTTACGCAGATGGACGAAGTTGATGCTTTCGCCATGATGGTCAAGCTGATGAACAAGTACTCTCTACGAGATATGTTCATTCAGGATATGCCCGGACTTCACCGTAGCCTCTACCAATTCGAGCGACTTCTAGAAGACCTAGAACCCGCTCTCTACTGCCATCTCCGGCGCCGTGGAGTTCCTCCTCAGCTCTACGCCACCCAGTGGTTCTTGACACTGTTCGCCTACCGTTTCCCGCTACAACTGGTGCTTCGCATCTACGACCTGATTTTCGAAGAGGGACTAGAGACTACCATCCTCAAATTCGGTGTTGCGATCATGCAGCGAAATGCAGACGCCCTACTTGAAATGAAAGACATGAGCGTGCTCACTACGTTCTTGAAAGAGCGTTTGTTCGACGCCTATATTGACAAGCAGCCATCCACCTCGTCGATCCTGGAGTCAGGCTTCTTTGGAAGCTCCGGTGCCTCCGATAAGGAGATCTACCGATCCGACATCATGGTGCAGGATGCCTGTGCTATTCCCCTCACCTCCGAGATGCTTGCCGCGTACACCGCCGAATGGGAGGAAAAGACTCGAACCGAGAAAGAGCGTGAAGTCGAGCTGGAGCACTTGCGGCACACCGTGAGCACGCAGGGTGCGCGCGTCCGACTTCTCGAGGAACGTGCCGAAGCATCAGACAAGGAGCATGTGCAATTGGCCTCCGAGTTGGTTCACGTCAAGGTCGAGAATGAGGAGCTGCGCGACGTCAAAGAGGCGCTGGAACTCCAGGTGAGCGAACTCAAGAACGTGGTCGACAAGCAGCCGGCCGAAGTCGAGGAGAAGCTTCGCCTAGAAATGGAACGGATCATGAAACGGAACATCGAGGTGCAAAAC
Source organism: Penicillium palitans (assembly GCA_019190355.1). Lineage (NCBI taxonomy): Eukaryota > Fungi > Ascomycota > Eurotiomycetes > Eurotiales > Aspergillaceae > Penicillium > Penicillium palitans. The sequence continues at coordinate 580,618 of JAHAQQ010000004.1, read as the reverse complement.
GAGAACCGTGCGATGGAAGAATCAATGTCCGACATGGAGAAGGAGCTGGTTGCCACGAAAATGAAGTGGGCAGAGGTAAGATACCCCCTTCAATACTCAGCGTGAGATGCCGAGACTGACGAGTTCAACCAGATTTCCGAGAACCACGAGAACCTCCGCCAGAAATGGAGCGACCTCCGTCGTGCCCTTGACTGATCACACCGTTGTTTCTATTACGCCTCGACTCCGGATAGCAGTATCCGGTTCTGTATATTTGGAATGCGCAGAAGAGATAGTGAGGATCTGCGATCACGTCCTATCCTGCGCATTTGCACCATGCTTATGGGCCGGGTCATTTGCTTTTGTCGTGATTTCCCTCCCCGTGTCTGCTTTCCCCCGGTTTGGGCGAGTATGAGGATTTGCGGATGGGGGGGGGGGGGGGGGGGGGGGGGT